>CM072225.1:6899683-7097183 GCA_036851935.1 Coregonus suidteri | reverse complement strand
GAATCCAAATCCAAGCCAATTCTAAATCTGCTATATTATTTTAAAGAAATTGGCTCTGTAAAAAGGGCTGGATAGTGGAGAGTAGTGAGCAGCTCTCAGCTGTATTAAAACTGTCTGGACATCGCCGCTAGGCTGGACAAGATGATTGTACCGTCTGTGGTTTGGTTGGCACAGTCCTGACCAGCAGCGCTGCGTCATTCATTCATCCTCATTCCCTGGCTACTAGTTCATTCGTTTCGCACTTTCAACAATAGCATTCTGCACATCCTGATTTCTCCAAGTGGTACACGTTCCTGGAACGTCTTCATTAAGTCCATCAACCAAATCAGACAATGTGCAAGATTTTGAAGCGACCCAGGACCGACACAGTGCACAAGACGATTCCAATGCTTCACACCTTTGTCATTTTCCATTAAGCATTCAGTCCAAACAAGCCGCTACGCTATGCCTGTCAAACACAGTGCACCAGGTGAGAGGAAGGAGGACGAGGCGTGAGAACACACTGACAGACAAAGTAATTAGATAAGTAATGAACTGAGGACGTTACGTAAGAGCTGCTTCCTACTGATCTCTCCTGTACACAGAATCAGTCTTACAGGTTGCTTTCAGTTATACGCACCATTGTGTATGCACTGTCTAGGCTGGTTTAAAAAGGTAAGCATTTCGCCACACCCGCAATAACATCTGCTAAATATGTATACGCGACCAATAACATTTAATATTATTTGATAGGGTGGTTTGATAGGCTGCTCAAATAGAGACAGCTTTCAATCTAATGCCTTCTATTTCTCTGTATAGAAGCCCGTTTATGAGGGGGCTCCGAGAAGCTTCTTACTACCTCGGCAGCTGGGTGAAACAGGGGAGCTGGCTGCTTGTCTTCCCCAGTTAACATCCACCCTGATGGGGATGACAGTCAGTGACAACAGGCCTCAAGCACAGACTGACCAGCAAGAGGATAACACACAGTCACACGTGTTCACGCACGCACCACACACACATTGAGAGATGGAGATGGATGGTTCAATTCTGGAGTGAAAGGAGTAATATGTGAATAGAGAGAGAGAGCGAGAGAGAGGCGAGAGAGCGCGGGGGTGGTGGGGGGGGGGGGCACTGTGGAATATCTGTCAGACCATGTTTATTGTTGTTGAGTCGCCTGTTGTGTTAGCTCTCGCAGGGTCAAGACAGGTTTTATCAAGTGAAATACATTTGCATTGAATGAAAGGAGTAAGATGTGCCGGGAGAGAGAGAGAGAGAGAGGAAAGAGGAAGGAGTAAGATGTGCCGGGAGAGAGAGAGAAAGAGGGAGGAAAGGAGTAAGATGTGCCGGGAGAGAGAGAGAGGGGAAAGAGGAAGGAGTAAGATGTGCCGGGAGAGAGAGAGAGAGAGGGGAGGAAAGGAGTAAGATGTGCCGGGAGAGAGAGAGAGGGAAAAGAGGAAGGAGTAAGATGTGCCGGGAGAGAGAGAGAGGAGGGAGAGGAAGGAGTAAGATGTGCCGGGAGAGAGAGAGAGGGAAAAGAGGAAGGAGTAAGATGTGCCGGGAGAGAGAGAGAGGGAAAATAGGAAGGAGTAAGATGTGCCGGGAGAGAGAGAGAGGGGGAAAAGAGGAAGGAGTAAGATGTGCCGGGAGAGAGAGAGAGGGGAAAGAGGAAGGAGTAAGATGTGCTGGGAGAGAGAGAGAGAGAGAGGGAGAGGAAGGAGTAAGATGTGCCGGGAGAGAGAGAGAGGGAGGAAAGGAGTAAGATGTGCCGGGAGAGAGAGAGAGGGGAGAGGAGAGAAGGAGTAAGATGTGCCGGGAGAGAGAGAGAGAGGGAGGAAAGGAGTAAGATGTGCGGGGGAGAGAGAGAGAGGGGAAAGAGGAAGGAGTAAGATGTGCCGGGAGAGAGAGAGAGAGGGAGGAAAGGAGTAAGATGTGCCGGGAGAGAGAGAGAGGGGAAAGAGGAAGGAGTAAGATGTGCCGGGAGAGAGAGAGAGAGAGGGAGGAAAGGAGTAAGATGTGCCGGGAGAGAGAGAGAGAGGGGAAAGAGGAAGGAGTAAGATGTGCCGGGAGAGAGAGAGAGAGAGAGGGAGAGGAAGGAGTAAGATGTGCCGGGAGAGAGAGAGAGGGAAAAGAGGAAGGAGTAAGATGTGCCGGGAGAGAGAGAGAGGGAAAATAGGAAGGAGTAAGATGTGCCGGGAGAGAGAGAGAGGGAAAAGAGGAAGGAGTAAGATGTGCCGGGAGAGAGAGAGAGAGGGAAAAGAGGAAGGAGTAAGATGTGCCGGGAGAGAGAGAGAGAGAGGAAAGAGGAAGGAGTAAGATGTGCCGGGAGAGGAGAGAGAGGGAGAGAAAGGAGTAAGATGTGCCGGGAGAGAGAGAGAGAGGAAAGAGGAAGGAGTAAGATGTGCCGGGAGAGAGAGAGAGAGGGAAAGAGGAAGGAGTAAGATGTGCCGGGAGAGAGAGAGAGGGAGGAAAGGAGTAAGATGTGCCGGGAGAGAGAGAGAGGGGAAAGAGGAAGGAGTAAGATGTGCCGGGAGAGAGAGAGAGAGGAAGGAGTAAGATGTGCCGAGAGAGAGAGAGGGAGGAAGGAGTAAGATGTGCCGGGAGAGAGAGAGAGGGGAAAGAGGAAGGAGTAAGATGTACCGGGAGAGAGAGAGAGAGAGAGAGAGAGAGAGAGAGAGAGAGAGAGAGAGAGAGAGAGAGAGAGAGAGAGAGAGAGAGAGAGAGAGGAGAGAGAGAGAAGATGTGCCGGGAGAGAGAGAGAGAGAGAGAGAGAGAGAGAGAGAAGGAGTAAGATGTGCCGGGAGAGAGAGAGAGAGAGAAGAGGAAGGAGTAAGATGTGCCGAGAGAGAGAGAGGGAGGAAAGGAGTAAGATGTGCCGGGAGAGAGAGAGAGGGGAAAGAGGAAGGAGTAAGATGTGCCGGGAGAGAGAGAGAGAGAGGAAAGAGGAAGGAGTAAGATGTGCCGGGAGAGAGCGAGAGAGAGAGAGAGGAGGAAAGAGGAAAGAGTAAGATGTGCCGGGAGAGAGAGAGAGAGGAAAGAGGAAGGAGTAAGATGTGCCGGGAGAGAGAGAGAGAGAGAGGAAGGAAAGGAGTAAGATGTGCCGGAGAGGGAGAGAGGAAAGATGAAGGAGTAAGATGTGCCGGGAGAGAGAGAGAGAGGAAAGGAGTAAGATGTGCCGGGAGAGAGAGAGAGGGGAAAGAGGAAGGAGTAAGATGTGCCGGGAGAGAGAGAGAGGGATGAAAGAGGAAGGAGTAAGATGTGCCGGGAGAGAGAGAGAGGGATGAAAGAGGAAGGAGTAAGATGTGCCGGGAGAGAGAGAGAGAGAGGAAGGAGTAAGATGTGCCGGGAGAGAGAGAGAGGAAAGAGGAAGGAGTAAGATGTGCCGGGAGAGAGAGAGAGGGAGAGAGGAAAGAGGAAGGAGTAAGATGTGTTGATTCATCTGTTGTCTGTGGTTGGTCACTTCTAGCAAGGTTCTGGCTACAGGTCACTGTTAGAATGTCAGGGCATGAATGAAATAAGCAGGCTATCCTACCAGGTAAACAGGGGGACAAGCAGGCTATCCTACCAGGTAAACAGGGGGACAAGCAGGCTACCCTACCAGGTAAACTGTGGGACAAGCAGGCTATCCTACCAGGTAAACTGTGGGACAAGCAGGCTATCCTACCAGGTAAACTGTGGGACAAGCAGGCTATCCTACCAGGTAAACTGTGGGACAAGCAGGCTATCCTACCAGGTAAACTGGGGG
Organism: Coregonus suidteri; assembly: GCA_036851935.1. Classification (NCBI taxonomy): domain Eukaryota; kingdom Metazoa; phylum Chordata; class Actinopteri; order Salmoniformes; family Salmonidae; genus Coregonus; species Coregonus suidteri. The sequence goes on along the minus strand of CM072225.1, from coordinate 7,093,462 downwards.
ACAAGCAGGCTATCCTACCAGGTAAACTGGGGGACAAGCAGGCTATCCTACCAGGTAAACTGTGGGACAAGCAGGCTATCCTACCAGGTAAACTGTGGGACAAGCAGGCTATCCTACCAGGTAAACTGTGGGACAAGCAGGCTATCCTACCAGGTAAACTGTGGGACAAGCAGGCTATCCTACAATGTAGTCTATCACAGTGCCATCCATTTTGTCACCAAAGCCCCATATAATACCCACCATTGTGACCTGTACGCTCTCGTTGGCTGGCCCTCACTACATATTCGTCGCCAAACCCACTGGCTCCAGGTCATCTATAAAATCTCTTCTAGGCAAATCCCCGCCTTATCTTAGCTCATTGGTCACCATAGCAACACCCACCCGTAGTATGCGTTCCAGCAGGTATATCTCACTGGTCATCCCCAAAGCCAACACCTCCTTTGGCCGCCATTCCTTCCAGTTCTCTGCTGCAAATGACTGGAACGAACTGCAAAAATCTCTGAAGCTGGAGACTCTTATCTCCCTCAATAACTTTAAGCATCAGTTGTCAGAGCAGCTTACCGATCACTGCACCTGTACACAGCCCATCTGTAATTAGCCCACCCAACTACCTCATCCCATATTGTTATTTATTTTGCTCATTTGCACCCCAGTATCTCTATTTGCACATCATCTTCTGCACATCTATCATTCCAGTGTTAATACTAAATTGTAATTATTTTGCACTATGGCCTATTTATTGCCCTACCTCCATACCTTGCTACATTTGCACACACTGTATATAGATTTTCTATTGTGTTTTTGACTTTATGTTTTGTTTACCCCATATGTAACTCTGTGTTGTTGTTGTTGTTTTTAAATCGCACTGCTTTGCTTTATCTTGGCCAGGTCGCAGCTTGTCCCCCAGTTTACCTGGTAGGATATTTATATTTATTTAACCTTTATTTAACCAGGTAAGCCAGTTGAGAACAAGTTCTCATTTACAACTGTGAGGTTCCTTAATGTTTCCTAAAATGTCACTTCATTATATTTCCATACAAATCACAGCAACTCATACATCTAAGTACACTGAATAGCAGCAGGAGGTAAACTGCTATATTATTTTAAAATTAAGCCTAATTAAATTAACGAGATTCTTTCATGTCCTCTCTGTTCCAGCCACAGTCAGTCGTCGTCTTTTACCTTAATGGAAAATAGAGAATTGTTAAGTCATTTATTTAGTAAAGTCATTTAATTCAGTGCTGCTTCCTGTGTGGATAACGCTGACAATCATTCATTATAATGGACTGCAGAATTACATTGTCATGGTAAGATTAGCTTTCTTAATGAATGCAAATTGCTTTAAACGTAAGTTAATGTTATATTCAGATAAAATATCAATTAAAAAATGGACAGAAAGTTCATGGAAGAAAACGTTATGACACTATTCGACAAATGTGCCAATTTGGTTGTCTTACCGAAGGCATCAACATTTTTGTTAAGAGGGTTTGAGGAGGAGGAGGAGGAGAAGGGAAGGAGGAAGAGGTTTAGGAGGAGAGTTGAGGGTGAGGAGGAGGTTTGAGGAGGAGAAGAAAGATGAGGATGCTTCAGAAGGAGTAAAAGGAGGAGGAGGAGGAGGAGGAGGGAGGAGGAGGAGGAGGAGGGTTGAGCGTCAGGCACGGGGTTGGAGGAGACCGTGATCCTAAGCCACCATAGTGGGACATGAGTCGACAGCAGCTGAGTCTCTCTGCACAACGCTGGACTCCTTGTGTTCCACAGGTTGACGCTGGCTCTACTCCTTCTGTTCCACATCTCTCTGCACAACGCCGGCTCTACTCCTTCTGTTCCACATCTCTCTGCACAGGACGCCGGTGATCCTAAGTTCCACATCATAGCACAACGACATGCTCTACTCCTTCTGTTCCACAGCTCTCTGCACGCCATACCCTTCTGCACACAACGCCGGCTCTACTCCTTCTGTTCCACGTCCCTCTGCACAACGCAGGCTCTACTCCTTCTGTTCCACGTCCCTCTGCACAACGCCGGCTCTACTCCTTGTGTTCCACAATCTACTCCTTCTGCACAACGTCCCTCTGCACAACGCCGGCTCTACTCGTTCTGTTCCACACTACTGACTACCATTAGAAGACAGAAGAGGCTAATCATGTGACCTGCCTTAATAAAACGACAATATATGGAGTGAAACGTTTCTTCTTAGGGAACTCATCATGTCACAAAGCCATCGACTAAAGAGGAACATAATCTCTGATAATCATTTGGGCTGACACTGTTAAAACTACAATCTGGGATTTGTTTTTCAGCAAAATGGCAGCCCCCGACACTTGTTTTTCGGTATGAAGCTGAGGGATGGGGCAAGGGAAATGTAACACCTCTCAAATTCCCAGATCCCAGATTGTACCTTTAATAAATTAATATGGGGAGGCTTTTCTTCTTAGACAAAGTGTTGACAAATCATCTTGTCACAAACCCTTTGACCAAAGTGTGTGTGTGTGTGTGTGTATCTGTGAGGAGAGTAGTGTGACAACTCAGCTGTTCAGAGGCACGGCACTACGCATGAGTAGTAGGACAATAACTGCAGTCATTTCCTTTTGCAAATCAACTTCATGATTAGCTGCAGAAAATAAATTGAGATCAGACAAACTCATTTAGGCCTGCGGCAGCACGGCGTGGGCACTTCTCTGGGGGGGGGTCATGATTATATGGTGACGGGTCAGAGAGAATCATCTGCATTGTCACTGCTGCTAATAGTACACAGTTCTAACAAGACCGACAGTACAACAGAGAGCACTATGCTTCCTGGTGTTATACATTTGGAATCACACTGCTCATGAAGACGCAGCCCCCTGCCTGAGACCTGTAAGCCCAAAAGGTCTCCCCTAGACATGAAGAGGCAGCCCCCTGCCTGAGACCTGTAAGCCCAAAAGGTCTCCCCTAGACATGAAGAGGCAGGCCCCCTGCCTGAGACCTGTAAGCCCAAAAGGTCTCCCTAGACATGAAGAGGCAGCCCCTGCCTGAGACCTGTAAGCCCAAAAGGTCTCCCTAGACATGAAGAGGCAGCCCCCTGCCTGAGACCTGTAAGCCCAAAAGGTCTCCCCTAGACATGAAGAGGCAGCCCCCTGCCTGAGACCTGTAAGCCCAAAAGGTCTCCCCTAGACATGAAGAGGCAGCCCCCTGCCTGAGACCTGTAAGCCCAAAAGGTCTCCCCTAGACATGAAGACGCAGCCCTGCCTGAGACCTGTAAGCCCAAAAGGTCTCCCCTAGACATGAAGAGGCAGCCCCCTGCCTGAGACCTGTAAGCCCAAAAGGCCCTTAGACAAAGGGCAGCCCCTGCCTGAGACATGTAAGCCCAAAAGGTCGCCCTAGACATGAAGACCAGCCCTGCCTGAGACCTGTAAGCCCAAAAGGTCGCCCCTAGACATGAAGAGGCAGCCCCCTGCCTGAGACCTGTAAGCCCAAAAGGTCTCCCCTAGACATGAAGAGGCAGCCCTGCCTGAGACCTGTAAGCCCAAAAGGTCGCCCCCGACACCCTTGAGTATGTCCCATTGGTTTAAGGGTTAAGAAGGTAGGGGGGGGGGGGATCCCGAGCAAGTACAAAACCAGCCAGTTACGCTAACTAGCGCATTCTGAGAATGCTAGCAAGGTCAATGTGACGGTGGAGCATAACTTTGGGTGGGGAAGACATGATTTCACATTTCACACAAACCTCAAATATAGCCGCATATGTGCCGATTCAGTGCTGCACTGCACGTTGTTTCTGAGGTAAAGCTGTTTCTGAGGTAAAGCTGTTTCTGAGGTAAAGCGTTAACTGTCACAGATTAGAATGAGCGCTGCCGTCATTAGCGTTACAGCTTGAAACACTTGTAATCTGCTCTGAATTATAGCACCGTGTGGATGCTGCTGGGAAAAGCACAATATGGCAATCATCCTTAAACCCACACAAAGATAAAAGATTCCTACTAGGATTTGTTATGAGTTGCTAGGGTGACCCAGATAGATTCAGCTCCCGATCCACACACTTCCTTTCCACCTTCCTCCCTCTAGAAAGGAGAGAGCTATCCAACTGTGTTATTGAGGTAATGATATAGATTAGATCGGATGCTATTTTGGAGTATATAAATGCACACATCAACATAACGTGTAGTTGATCAGATGATAGCACACGAAGGCATTAACTAAAACACATTTCCAAAAGTGGTTCATCATATGAACTGTGGTTTTTGTGGTAACAGAAGGCTACAGCCGGAGTACTTCACCGAAATATCAACCGTAGTTTTCCAATGACACTCCTGTCCTGGTGGCCTGTGTACCTCTCCTCCCATTCCCTATTGACCAGACTCAGGCTCCGTAACAGAGTGTGGTGGTGTGTGTGTTGCGTCACAGGATGGATAACATTTCAGTTGACATGGTCTGCGGAGGAAGAAACCGAGGAAAACCCAGCCATGCTAACACCTTTGTGTGAGGTCAGGCATTTAAAGTAGAATAACACCATACAGAAAGAAGAAGGGACGGGATAGATAGCGCATACAGCCACAGAGAGAGAGACAGAGACAGAGACAGAGAGACAGAGAGAGAGAGAGAGAGAGAGGGGAGAGGGGAGAGAGAGGGGAGAGAGGGGAGGGGAGGGGGGGAGAGAGAGGGGAGAGAGAGAGAGGGGGGGGGGAGGAGAGAGAGAGAGAGGAGAGAGAGAGAGAGAGGGAGAGAGAGGGGGAGAGAGAGAGAGAGAGAGAGAGAGAGAGAGAGAGACAGAGGGGGGGGAGATAGAGAGAGAGAGAGAGAGAGAGAGAGAGAGAGAGAGAGAGAGGGGGGGGAGAGAGGGGAGAGAGAGAGACAGAGACAGAGACAGAGAGACAGAGAGAGAGAGAGAGAGAGACAGAGACAGAGAGAGACAGAGACAGAGAGAGAGAGAGAGAGAGAGAGAGAGAGAGAGAGAGAGAGAGAGAGGAGACAGAGGAGACAGGAGAGAGAGGAGGGGGGGAGAGAGGGGAGAAGAGAGAGAGGAGAGAGACAGAGAGAGAGAGAGAGAGACAGAGAGAGAGAGACAGAGAGAGACAGAGAGACAGAGAGAGAGACAGAGAGAGAGAGAGAGAGAGAGAGAGACAGAGAGAGAGAGAGAGAGAGGAGAGAGAGAGGAGGGGGGGAGAGAGAGGGAGAGAGAGAGGGAGAGAGAGAGAGAGACAGAGAGGGAGAGAGAGGGAGAGAGAGAGAGAGACAGAGAGAGAGAGAGAGGGGAGAGAGAGAGAGAGAGAGAGAGAGAGGGGAGAGAGAGAGAGAGAGAGAGAGACACAGAGAGAGAGAGAGAGAGGGGAGAGAGAGAGAGAGAGAGGGGAGAGAGACAGAGAGAGACAGAGAGAGAGAGAGAGAGACAGAGAGACAGAGAGAGAGAGAGAGAGAGAGAGAGAGAGAGAGAGAGAGAGAGAGAGAGAGAGAGAGAGAGAGAGAGAGAGAGAGAGAGAGAGAGAGAGAGAGAGAGAGAGAGAGAGAGACAGAGAGAGACAGAGAGAGAGAGAGAGAGAGAGAGAGAGAGAGAGAGAGAGACAGAGAGAGACAGAGAGACAGAGAGAGAGAGAGACAGAGAGAGAGAGAGAGAGAGAGAGAGAGACAGAGACAGAGAGAGAGAGAGAGAGAGAGAGAGAGAGAGAGATGAATGCGCTTGGATGAGTGCAGATCCAGGAAAGCTAGCTACCTGACACATTATCGTGTTAGATTAGTTCAATGGGTGAAGCAGCCGACTGGAGAGATTAACTCAACACAGAAAGTGTGTGAATCGACAGAGCAGGGTAGAGTTAAGAGAATGAAGCTAAGCTTGGTGCCTTTGTAAAAACAACTACTCCAGTGGAGGCTGGTGGGAGGAGCTATAGGAGGATGGGCTCATTGTAATAGCTGGAATGGAATCAATGGAACGAGTCAAACGTGGTTTCAATATCGTTGACGTGTTCGACTCCATTCCATTAATGCCATTCCAACCATTACAATGAGCCAGGCCTCCTATAGCTCCTCCCACCAGCCTCCACTGTACTCCACACACCTGAAAATGACCTGTGCTGCACATGACACCTGTTCTTTCTCTGACTGAGTCTGTATGGTGTTGTACTGAGTCTGAATGGTGTTGTATGAGTCTGAATGGTGTTGTACTGAGTCTGAATGGTGTTGTACTGAGTCTGTATGGTGTTGTACTGAGTCTGTATGGTGTTGTACTGAGTCTGAATGGTGTTGTACTGAGTCTGAATGGTGTTGTACTGAGTCTGAATGGTGTTGTACCGAGTCTGAATGGTGTTGTACCGAGTAGGCTGAATGGTGTTGTACCGAGTCTGAATGGTGTTGTACCGAGTCTGAATGGTGTTGTACCGAGTCTGAATGGTGTTGTACCGAGTCTGAATGGTGTTGTACTGAGTCTGAATGGTGGTGTACTGAGTCTGAATGGTGTTGTACTGAGTCTGGATCAAACGTGTGTATAGGCTACAGCTCCAGAGCTGACCCGTGTGTGCAGACTCAGCCCAGCATGGATCTCAGCCCAGCCAGGCTGCACGTTGCCGCAGTGTCTGGATCTGTGTGTGCTGAATAAGTGGACAGCAGCAGTGGGGAAAACTGAGTGTTATAATTGTGAAGACTGCCCAGCATGGGGGGAAAACTGCCCAGTGCATGGGGGGGAAAACTGATGTTATCCATGGGGAAAACTGCACAGTGTTATCCATGGGGAAAAACTGCACAGTGTTATCCATGGGGGAAACTGCACAGTGTTATCCATGGGGGAAACTGCACAGTGTTAGAAAACTGCACAACCCAGTGTTATCCATGGGGGAAACTGCACAGTGTTATCCATGGGGAAGACTGCACAGTGTTATCATGGGGGTGCACAGTGTTATCCATGGGGGAAACTGCACAGTGTTATCCATGGGGGAAAACTGCAGTGTTATCCATGGGGGAAACTGCCCAGTGTTATCCATGGGGAAACTGCCCAGTGTTATCCCATGGGGGAAACTGCCCAGTGTTATCCATGGGGAAGACTGCCCAGTCATGGGGGAAAATGCCCAGTGTTATCCATGGGGAAGAACTGAAACTGCCCAGTGTTATCCATGGGGAAGACTGCACAGTGTTATCCATGGGGGAAGACTGCACAATGTTATCCAATGGGGAAGACTGCAAGTGTTTATCCATGGGGAAGACTGCACATTGTTATCCATGGGGGAAACTGCCCAGTGTTATCCCATGGGGGAAACTGCCCAGTGGGGGAAACTGCCCAGTGTTATCAGTGGGGGAAAACTGCCCAGTGTTATCCATGGGGGAAAACTGCACAGTGTTATGCCCCATGGGGGAAACTGCCCAGTGTTATCCATGGGGGAAGACTGCACAGTGTTATCCATGGGGGAAACTGCACAGTGTTATCCATGGGGGAAAACTGCCCAGTGTTATCCATGGGGGAACTGCCCAGTGTTATCCATGGGGGAACTGCCCAGTGTTATCCATGGGGGAAACTGCCCAGTGTTATCCATGGGGGAAACTGCACAGTGTTATCCATGGGGAAAACTGCACAGTGTTATCCATGGGGGAAACTGCCCAGTGTTATCCATGGGGGGAAACTGCACAGTGTTATCCATGGGGGGAAACTGCACAGTGTTATCCATGGGGGAAACTGCACAGTGTTATCCATGGGGGAAACTGCCCAGTGTTATCCATGGGGGAAATGCCCAGTGTTATCCATGGGGAAACTGCACTGTTATCCATGGGGGAAACTGCACAGTGTTATCCATGGGGGGAACTGCACAGTGTTATCCATGGGGGGAACTGCCAGTGTTGCACATGGGGGAAAACTGTGTTATCCCAGGTTATATCCATGGGGAAAACTGCACACAGTGTTATCCATGGGGAAAACTGCACATGAGGAAAACTGCACACAGTGTTATCCATGGGGGAAAACTGCCCAGTGTTCCATGGGGGAAAAAACTGCGAGTGTTATCCATGGGGGAAACTGTGTGTTATCCTGGGGGAAACTGCCCAGTGTTATCCATGGGGAAACTGCCCAGTGTTATCCATGGGGGAAACTGCCCAGTCCATGGGGGAAACTGCCCAGTGCAATCCATGGGGAAGACTGCACAGTGTTATCCATGGGGAAGACTGCACAGTGTTTATCCATGGGGGACTGCACAGTGTTATCCATGGGGGAAACTGCCCAGTGTTATCCATGGGGGGAAAAATGCCCAGTGTTATCCATGGGGGAAACTGCCCAGTGTTATCCATGGGAAAACTGCCCAGTGTTATCCATGGGGGAAACTGCCCAGTGTTATCCATGGGGGAAACTGCCCAGTGTTATCCATGGGGTAAACTGCCCAGTGTTATCCATGGGGGAAACTGCCCAGTGTTATCCATGGGGGAAAACTGCACAGTGTTATCCATGGGGGAAAACTGCCACAGTGTTATCCATGGGAAAACTGCACAGTGTTATCCATGGGGGAAACTGCACAGTGAAAACTGCCCATGGGGGAAACTGCCCAGTGTTATCCATGGGGGAAACTGCCCAGTGTTATCCATGGGGGAAACTGCCCAGTGTTATCCATGGGGGAAACTGCCCAGTGTTATCCATGGGGGAAAACTGCCCAGTGTTATCCATGGGGGAAACTGCCCAGTGTTATCCATGGGGGAAACTGCACAGTGTTATCCATGGGGGAAACTGCACAGTGTTATCCATGGGGGAAACTGCACAGTGTTATCCATGGGGGAAACTGCCCAGTGTTATCCATGGGGGAAACTGCACAGTGTTATCCATGGGGGAAACTGCACAGTGTTATCCATGGGGAAACTGCCCAGTGTTATCCATGGGGGAAACTGCCCAGTGTTATCCATGGGGGAAACTGCCCAGTGTTATCCATGGGGGAAACTGCCCAGTGTTATCCATGGGGGAAACTGCCCAGTGTTATCCATGGGGAAACTGCCCAGTGTTATCCATGGGGAAAACTGCACAGTGTTATCCATGGGGGAAACTGCACAGTGTTATCCATGGGGGAAACTGCACAGTGTTATCCATGGGGGAAACTGCACAGTGTTATCCATGGGGAAAACTGCCCAGTGTTATCCATGGGGAAAACTGCACAGTGTTATCCATGGGGAAAACTGCCCAGTGTTATCCATGGGGGAAACTGCCCAGTGTTATCCATGGGGGAAGACTGCCCAGTGTTATCCATGGGGGAAACTGCCCAGTGTTATCCATGGGGGAAACTGCCCCAGTGTTATCCATGGGGGAAACTGCACAGTGTTATCCATGGGGAAGACTGCACAGTGTTATCCATGGGGAAGACTGCACAGTGTTATCCATGGGGGAAACTGCCCAGTGTTATCCATGGGGAAGACTGCACAGTGTTATCCATGGGGGAAACTGCCCAGTGTTATCCATGGGGGGAAACTGCCCAGTGTTATCCATGGGGAAAACTGCCCAGTGTTATCCATGGGGAAACTGCCCAGTGTTATCCATGGGGGAAGACTGCCCAGTGTTATCCATGGGGGAAAACTGCCCAGTGTTATCCATGGGGGAAAACTGCCCAGTGTTATCCATGGGGGAAGACTGCACAGTGTTATCCATGGGGGAAACTGCACAGTGTTATCCATGGGGGAAACTGCCCAGTGTTATCCATGGGGGAAACTGCCCAGTGTTATCCATGGGGGAAACTGCCCAGTGTTATCCATGGGGGAAACTGCCCAGTGTTATCCATGGGGGAAACTGCCCAGTGTTATCCATGGGGAAAACTGCACAGTGTTATCCATGGGGGAAACTGCACAGTGTTATCCATGGGGGAAACTGCACAGTGTTATCCATGGGGGAAACTGCCCAGTGTTATCCATGGGGGAAACTGCACAGTGTTATCCATGGGGGAAAACTGCACAGTGTTATCCATGGGGGAAAACTGCCCAGTGTTATCCATGGGGGAAACTGCCCAGTGTTATCCATGGGGGAAACTGCCCAGTGTTATCCATGGGGAAAACTGCCACAGTGTTATCCATGGGGAAAACTGCACACAGTGTTATCCATGGGGAAAACTGCACACAGTGTTATCCATGGGGAAAACTGCCCAGTGTTATCCATGGGGGAAAACTGCCCAGTGTTATCCATGGGGGAAAACTGCACAGTGTTATCCATGGGGGAAAACTGCCCAGTGTTATCCATGGGGGAAACTGCCCAGTGTTATCCATGGGGGAAACTGCCCAGTGTTATCCATGGGGGAAACTGCCCAGTGTTATCCATGGGGGAAACTGCCCAGTGTTATCCATGGGGGAAACTGCCCAGTGTTATCCATGGGGGAAACTGCCCAGTGTTATCCATGGGGGAAACTGCCCAGTGTTATCCATGGGGGAAACTGCCCAGTGTTATCCATTGGGGAAACTGCCCAGTGTTATCCATGGGGGAAACTGCCCAGTGTTATCCATGGGGGAAACTGCCCAGTGTTATCCATGGGGGAAACTGCCCAGTGTTATCCATGGGGGAAACTGCCCAGTGTTATCCATGGGGGAAACTGCCCAGTGTTATCCATGGGGAAACTGCCCAGTGTTATCCATGGGGAAAACTGCCCAGTGTTATCCATGGGGAAACTGCCCAGTGTTATCCATGGGGGAAACTGCACAGTGTTATCCATGGGGGAAACTGCACAGTGTTATCCATGGGGGAAACTGCACAGTGTTATCCATGGGGGAAACTGCCCAGTGTTATCCATGGGGGAAACTGCCCAGTGTTATCCATGGGGGAAACTGCCCAGTGTTATCCATGGGGGAAACTGCCCAGTGTTATCCATGGGGGAAACTGCCCAGTGTTATCCATGGGGGAAACTGCCCAGTGTTATCCATGGGGGAAACTGCACAGTGTTATCCATGGGGGAAACTGCACAGTGTTATCCATGGGGGAAACTGCACAGTGTTATCCATGGGGGAAACTGCACAGTGTTATCCATGGGGGAAACTGCACAGTGTTATCCATGGGGGAAACTGCACAGTGTTATCCATGGGGGAAACTGCACAGTGTTATCCATGGGGGAAACTGCCCAGTGTTATCCATGGGGGAAAACTGCCCAGTGTTATCCATGGGGGAAACTGCACAGTGTTATCCATGGGGGAAACTGCACAGTGTTATCCATGGGGGAAACTGCACACAGTGTTATCCATGGGGGAAACTGCACAGTGTTATCCATGGGGGAAACTGCACAGTGTTATCCATGGGGGAAACTGCACAGTGTTATCCATGGGGGAAACTGCACAGTGTTATCCATGGGGGAAACTGCACAGTGTTATCCATGGGGGAAACTGCACAGTGTTATCCATGGGGGAAACTGCACAGTGTTATCCATGGGGGAAACTGCACAGTGTTATCCATGGGGGAAACTGCCCAGTGTTATCCATGGGGGAAACTGCACAGTGTTATCCATGGGGGTTATCCATAGGGGAAACTGAAGACCAGTGTTATCCATAGGGGAAACTGCCCAGTGTTATCCATGGGGGAAACTGCCCAGTGTTATCCATGGGGAAAACTGCCCAGTGTTATCCATGGGGGAAACTGCACAGTGTTATCCATGGGGGAAACTGCACAGTGTTATCCATGGGGGAAACTGCACAGTGTTATCCATGGGGGAAACTGCACAGTGTTATCCATGGGGAAACTGCCCAGTGTTATCCATGGGGGAAACTGCACAGTGTTATCCATGGGGGAAACTGCCCAGTGTTATCCATGGGGGAAACTGCCCAGTGTTATCCATGGGGAAGACTGCCCAGTGTTATCCATGGGGGAAACTGCCCAGTGTTATCCATGGGGGAAACTGCCCAGTGTTATCCATGGGGGAAACTGCCCAGTGTTATCCATGGGGAAAACTGCCCAGTGTTATCCATGGGGGAAACTGCCCAGTGTTATCTATGGGGGAAACTGCACAGTGTTATCCATGGGGGAAACTGCCCAGTGTTATCCATGGGGGAAACTGCCCAGTGTTATCCATGGGGGAAACTGCCCAGTGTTATCCATGGGGGAAACTGCCCAGTGTTATCCATGGGGGAAACTGCCCAGTGTTATCCATGGGGGAAAACTGCCCAGTGTTATCCATGGGGGAAACTGCCCAGTGTTATCCATGGGGAAGACTGCACAGTGTTATCTATGGGGGAAACTGCCCAGTGTTATCCATGGGGGAAACTGCACAGTGTTATCCATGGGGGAAACTGCACAGTGTTATCCATGGGGGAAACTGCACAGTGTTATCCATGGGGGAAACTGCACAGTGTTATCCATGGGGGAAACTGCCCAGTGTTATCCATGGGGGAAACTGCCCAGTGTTATCCATGGGGGAAACTGCCAGTGTTATCCATGGGGGAACTGCCCAGTGTTATCCATGGGGGAACTGCCCAGTGTTATCCATGGGGGAAACTGCCCAGTGTTATCCATGGGGGAACTGCCCAGTGTTATCCATGCGTGACAACACAGCTGTAAGGCAGCTAAGGCCAGAGCTAGTACAGTGTCCTGCCATCAGCACCACTGTACATGGAGAAGGACACACACACACACACACACACACACACACACACAGGACTAAATAAGAATGCAAGCAGCAGCCTGCCAACCCTGATGATATGGTATGGAAATAACATGAGATAGCACTAAATCAGGATACTACACTGTTAATGGGAATATGTCAATCATCATGAAATCACTACAATACCTGCTTGGATTCTATCATTCTATTTCTGCATGAATATTGGAGCTTGTAAAGTTACTTGAATGACAACTGCATATTCAGTTTGATTGAATGACACACACACACACGCATGTCTGTACTGTGTCTAAAGAGACATCATCATACAGACATCACATTTATCTGTGCTGCAGTGCAACTTCAGGAGAGAACTGTTAAAAACAGCGTCTCCATGTGAATGAATGAATGATATTGGTTGTTTTTTAAAAGTATTCCAATAAACGCTGTAACTGCTAGACACAGCAGAATCCTTCTTCCTTCAGGATAATAGCTTCCATTGATTAGAGAGGATGTGCTGTGAAGAATTCTGCCATATTCAGTATTTATTGGTTTCCGTTCTAAACCTGAGTAGTAATCAGACGAGGGGAGATTGCCCGAGAGAGTCAGTCTCCGTGACAATAGGCACACAGGGGTGCATCTGTGTCTGTGTGGCAAAAATCTCTCTATAACCTTTCAAAAGTGGTACTACTATAGGGTTTCCTTGCATCTCTCCTTTCAAATAATGGATGGGCAGCTCCTATGAAAAGTGTGTTCTTTAAAACATCTGAGAGGGGCCTCGCTTACTCCAAGGACCATCCTGGCCACGCCCCAGTATTTTATGAATCAACAAACTAAAAAAAGCCTTGTAGACATTCCCACTGCTGAGTAAGCTAAATGTATAGTAGTTACAGCATATCTCAGGTAGTGGTCCTCATTCCCAAGAGAAGATGTCTGCAGCAGGCGTTTCCTGCCTCTAAGGTTCCTTTACTAGAACACACTGCTTCACACAGACATGACCCCCCCCCCGCCACACCCTCCGGTCCTCCGTCAGCATATCGTTCCCCTAGCTGGGTCCTCATTTGTTACATCACACAAAACGTCCCTCCACTGGACCAGAAGTCCCCACAGGATTAGTAAACAAACATTTGACCAACTGGAGACATTTTTGTTAGTCCCCACGAGGTCAAATGCTATTTCTAAGGGGGTTTAGGGTTAAGGTTAGAATTAGTGTTAGGGTTAGAATTATGTTAAGGGTTTGGAGCTAGGGTTAGTTTTAGGGTTAGGAGCTAGGTTTAGGGTTAAGGTTAGGTTAAGGTTATGGTTAGGGTATGAGTACGGTTTAGGGTTAGGGAAAATAGGATTTAGAATGGGACTGAATTGTGTGTCCCCACAAGGTTAACTGTACAAGACTCTGTGTGTGTGTGTGTGTGTGTGTGTGTGTGTCCCCTGAGAGGAGAAAAACTTCTGCCCATAATGTAATCGACAGATCTTTATTGTCCGTGTCTGACAGGGACTGTCATTGGCTCTGCTGATGTGTGGCTGCGGCCACTTTCACACGCACATCAACAGCGTGTGTATGAACACTTGTCTTAACGCACACACAAAAGTACACACGCACACACACACACACACACAGCTGATGAGTGAGTGGCTCTGGACACGTGTCTTAACACTAGCCTACCACTCAACTCAGCTTGCAGGGAACAGCACTACACTGACAGACAGACAGACAGACAGATGACTGTTGGTTTTTGCTGTTGCTGGTGTTTTTGCTGTTTCTTTAGGAGGACAACTAGCCCCATAGTAAGATGGCTCCTTCATGGTATCTTTCAACAGCAGCTATGAAGAGTCCACCACTAGGAAGAGCTATGAGTCGGACACACGAGATCACAGTAGTTCTGTCTCAAAACAACAAAAACACTCAAAGCTTCTTCTTATGGGCAATGGTCGTGGAGAAATGTATTAAATCTAACTCAGGTAGAATTGCATTCCTAGCATATTGTACACTGTTCTGTTCTAGCCTCTAAGAGCAGTAATGCTGCGGATATAGTAACATTAGGAACAGACAGGGGAGGGAACATCGTCTCCCCAGTCCTCACGGGACCAGAGCTCTGGGTCTAGAGGAGAGGTCTGGGTAGGTGGCCAGGAACATCGTCTCCCCTGTCCTCACGGTACCAGAGCTCTGGGTCTAGAGGAGAGGTCTGGGTAGGTGGCCAGGAACATCGTCTCCCCAGTCCTCACGGGACCAGAGCTCTGGGTCTAGAGGAGAGGTCTGGGTAGGTGGCCAGGAACATCGTCTCCCCTGTCCTCACGGGACCAGAGCTCTGGGTCTAGAGATCTAAGAGGAGAGGTCTGGGTAGGTGGCCAGGAACATCGTCTCCCCTGTCCTCACGGGACCAGAGCTCTGGGTCTAGAGGAGAGGTCTGGGTAGGTGGCCAGGAACATCGTCTCCCCTGTCCTCACGGGACCAGAGCTCTGGGTCTAGAGGAGAGGTCTGGGTAGGTGGCCAGGAACATCGTCTCCCCTGTCCTCACGGGACCAGAGCTCTGGGTCTAGAGGAGAGGTCTGGGTAGGTGGCCAGGAACATCGTCTCCCCTGTCCTCATGGGACCAGAGCTCTGGGTCTAGAGGTCTAAGAGGAGAGGTCTGGGTAGGTGGCCAGGAACATCGTCTCCCCTGTCCTCATGGGACCAGAGCTCTGGGTCTAGAGGAGAGGTCTGGGTAGGTGGCCAGGAACATATGGTGTCCAAGGCCTTGTGCAAATACAGTAACACAGGGTCAGGAACAGGAGATATCCCCAGTAGACTGTAGACTGTAGTTCTGGGACTAAAAGTCCTGGCTCTAGGACATCCAGCAGGGTCGTAGGGTCACCCTGGCTCTAGGACATCCAGCAGGGTCGTAGGGTCACCCTGGCTCTAGGACATCCAGCAGGGTCGTAGGGTCACCCTGGCTCTAGGACATCCAGCAGGGTCGTAGGGTCACCCTGGCTCTAGGACATCCAGCAGGGTCGTAGGGTCACCCTGGCTCTAGGACATCCAGCAGGGTCGTAGGGTCACCCTGGCTCTAGGACATCCAACAGGGTCGTAGGGTCACCCTGGCTCTAGGACATCCAGCAGGGTCGTAGGGTCACCCTGGCTCTAGGACATCCAGCAGGGTCGTAGGGTCACCCTGGTCTAGGACATCCAGCAGGGTCGTAACATCACCAGGATCATGTCTCCCTGGCTTGTCTGTAGTGCTCACTATTTACAAGACTCACAGAGCGGAAGAGTCTCTCTCTGTCTTGCTCTCACACACACACACACACACCTTACATTTTTCTGTCAAAGATCTAACTGAATAAATATGAATCCTGTATTTTTCTGTAAGACTATCATCCCTTCCATCAGTCCAGTCAGTCTCATCTTTACATCTCAAAGTAGGGAAACGTGAGTCATAGAGAGATACCTATCCACTGTTGACTTACTACTGTACATATAGGTAAGTGCGTACTGCATGGAAAACGTCATTAGTTCTCCTGTGAATCAGAGGGCTGGATTATTCTCAGCACACATTAAGCCTGCTTGCCACTGTGTGTACCTACATAGGTCCTAGGACAGAATAAAGTGTTATTATGGCTTAGGGTGAATTCAGCAGGCACTAAGGACTGCAGAGAGAGACACAGAGAGAGACAGAGAGAGAGAGACAGACACAGAGAGACACAGAGAGAGACACAGAGAAGGAGAGAGAGAGACACAGAGAGAGACACAGAGAGACACAGAGAAGGAGAGAGAGGCACAGAGAGAGGCACAGAGAGACACAGAGAAGGAGAGAGAGACACAGAGAGAGACAGAGAGACACATAAGGAGAGAGAGAGACACAGAGAGACACAGAGAGACACAGAGAAGGAGAGAGAGACAGAGAGACACAGAGAGACACAGAGAAGGAGAGAGAGACAGAGAGACACAGAGAGACACAAAGAGACAGAGAGAGACAGAGAAGGAGAGAGAGACACAGAGACAGAGAAGGAGAGAGGCATACAGACATGCTGCTCTGTCCATCAATCATATTATCATCCTCTAATGAGTGACCTACTCGGGCACATTACCATTAACTTAGGCCGATATGATGACAACATATACAGTGCAGTCGGAAAGTTCAGCCCCCTTGACATTTTCCACATTTTGTTACGTTACAGCCTTATTCTAAAATATACATATATATATATTTTTATCCCTCATCAAACTACACACAATACCCCATAATGACAAAGCAAAAACAGGTTCAGACATTTTTGCAAATGTATTAAAAATAAAAAACATAAATACCTTATTTACATAAGTATTCAGACTCGAAATTGAGCTCAGGTGCAGCTTGCTTCCATTGATCATCCTTGAGATGTTTTTACAACTTGAATGGAGTCCACCTGTGGTAAATTCAATTGATTGGACATGATTTGGAAAGGCACACACTTGTCTATATAAGGTCCTACAGTTGACAGTGCATGTCAGAGCAAATGCCAAGCCATGAGGTCAAAGGAATTGACCGTAGAGCTCCGAGACAGGATTGTGTTGAGCCACAGATCTGGGGAAGGGTAGAAAAACATTTCTGCAGCATTGAAGGTCCCCAAGAACACAGTGGCCTCCATCATTCTTCAATGGAAGAAGTTTGGAACCACCTAGACTCTTCCTAGAGCTGGCTGCCCGGCCAAACTGATGGTCACTCTGACAGAGCTCCAAGGTTCCTCTGTGGAGATGAACCTTCCAGAAGGACAACCATCTCTGCAGCACTCCACCAATCAGGACTTTATGGTAGAGTGGCCAGACAGAAGCCACTCCTCAGTAAAAGGCCCATGACAGCCCGCTTGGAGTTTGCCAAAAGGCACCTAAAGACTCTCAGACCATGAGAAACAAGATTCTCTGGTCTGATGAAACCAAGATTAAACTCTTTGGCCTGAATGCCAAGCGTCACGTCGGTCAGAAACCTGGCACCATCCCTACGGTGAAGCATGGTGGTGGCAGCATCATGCTGTGGGGATGTTTTTCAGCGGCAGGGACTGGGAGACCAGTCAGGATCGAGGCAAAGATGAACTGAGCAAAGTACAGAGAGCTCCTTGATGAAAACTTGCTCCAGAGCACTCAGGACCTCAGACTGGTGTGAAGGTTCACCTTCCAACAAGACAACTACCTTAAGCACACAGCCAAGACAACGCAGGAGTGGCTTCGGGACAAGTCTTTGAATGTCCTTGAGTGGCCCAGCCAGAGCCCAGACTTGAACCCGATCAAACATCTCTGGAGAGACCTGAAAATAGCTGTGCAGA
Organism: Coregonus suidteri; assembly: GCA_036851935.1. Taxonomy (NCBI): domain Eukaryota; kingdom Metazoa; phylum Chordata; class Actinopteri; order Salmoniformes; family Salmonidae; genus Coregonus; species Coregonus suidteri. The sequence continues at coordinate 7,075,697 of CM072225.1, read as the reverse complement.
AATATTCCCCATCCAACCTGACAGATCTTGAGAGGATCTGCAGAGAAGAATGGGAGACACTCCCCAAATACAGGTGTGCCAAGCTTTTAGCGTCATACCCAAGAAGACTCAAGACTGTAATCGCTGCCAAAGGTGCTTCAACAAAGTACTGAGTAAAGGGTCTGAATACTTATGTAAATGTGATATTTCAGTTATTTATTTTATGTGCAAAATCTTCAAAAAAAAAAGTTTTTTTTTTGCTTTGTCACTATGGGGTATTGTGTGTAGATTGATGAGGGAAAAAAACAATGTAATACATTTTAGAATAAGGCTGTTATGTAACAAAATGGGGAAGAAGTCAAGGGGTCTGAATACTTTGCGAATGCACTGTATGTCACAAAGCACCGCTACACATGCCACGTGCACTTGACTTGAGAACCTTTTATAGAAATAATACTTTATCCTTTTAACCTACCTGAGTATTTTAACCGACCAACGTATTTTAACCTACCAGAGTATTTTAACCAACCAACGTATTTTAACCTACCTGAGTATTTAAACCAAACAACGTATTTTAACCTACCTGAGTATTTAAACCAACCAAAGTATTTTAACCTACCTATTTTAACCTACCTGAGTATTATCCTACCTGAGTATTTTAACCATCCAAAGTATTTTAACCTACCTGAGTATTTTAACCTATAGAATATACATATTGACTTCCATCAGCACAAACTAAAGAATGGAAACATGTCACAGAGCATGGCTACACACCACGTGCACTTTCAGTAGCCTTCACACGTGCACGTTCAGTAGCCTTTCAATAGCGTACATGTAGTCTTCCACCCATAGAATATTTTGTCATTGCCTCATTTATAAGCACACCAGAAGGAACTGAGAAAGAAAATGAATTGTGTATTTATAAAAAATAAAATGTCTGCTTTTACAGAGCAATCATACATGCCAACAGTGATCAGTGAGACATGACCCATGTTGGGGGGCTGCAATGCCCTCAGGGTAGTCAGGGCAACACACACACACAAAATACACATGCACACACATGTTTGCAACATGCGCATTCATGCACGCACACACACACACACAATAAACTGTTTGGAAAGCTCCATCTCACACAGACTACATAACCATGAGTAGACAGACTACGCAACCAGGAATGAACACCTAAAAACACCTAATACTGTCAGCGTGTAGACTTGACTTGTGCAATTATGTTAATTGTTCCCTGCAGGGATTAATTTACCACAATAATTACTCTAGCATACCATCATGAGTCTATGGACACGATTATCCCAATCATTCACACATCTTCATCCAGATTATTTATAACGGCATTAAGTAGTATATTTAGAGAGTTTGATAAACATAGTGTGAGCAATACAACGGGCAATTACAACACTGCGACGAAGACGACTACTAATAAAATACATCTTATCTTATAATATTGAACACATGAGCTTCTAGAATCTGAATAGTATGTCTTCAACATCATTGGAAAGGAGAAGTGCTTGGAGGAATAACCTGCCAGGAAGATCTGCACTGACCTTAACATCAGTTAACACAGTGCTGTGGGTTAAAGTCCATGGGACTCCATCCATGTGCATAACGACAATTTATAGTGAGTAGCCAAACAGGCGACAGAGTGACTTGGAATCCTTGTGAAATAGACACACGCCACACAAATCTGACCCAGAAGCAGTTGACTACGGAACCACACAATCTGTGAACCCAAGGCTAGGCTACATAACCTGTCATAATCAATAAACCTCTTTGTAACACAGCTTTAGCAAGAGGAACGCCGAACGGAATCAGAAAGCCACGTGCTGCTGAGAGCGGCGCACAGCTGTGCCAACAAACCGAATAACCCAGTAGCGCTTTATTTCAATCAGATACGACATCAAACAACCCCTCATTTCATTCAACCCAGCTTCAAATATTGTGCCTAAATATCTAAAATCAGAAGGAAATGTCAAAAACACAAACCTCAGCATCTCAAGCAACATAGCCGTTTGCTTGTTTTCATAATTAAACCATTGTCTTACCTTGTTCGTTCATTCTCTGCAGACATAAAGTCAGTTTTATTCTCCAGCTCGGCATGTTGGTGAAGATGAAAGCGGTCTGAGATAATGATGTGGTAGTAAGGCAAACGATGATGACGGAGGAGAATGGTCGTAAACTGCTAGCTACTTCTATTCGGATTATATGGCAGCGAGCGACGCAGTAAGTGTCCCTTTTCCGCACTTCTGAGAGAGTGCGAGTCCCGGGAAGTGTCAGTAAAAAACAAACCTTAAGCAGTTGGACATTGGTCCATTTTGGCAACCTGCGCTCAGGGGTAGACGTAACATAGTAAATGTAAAATCCGTCTCATTCCATTTGATGATGTGCTACATTTCGTATGGTATGTATTAATTTGTGGATGGCCATCATTCATTTCATATGATATGTTACATTTAAAAAAAAAAATTTAGTCATTTAGCAGACGCTCTTATCCAGAGCAACTTACAATTAGTGAGTGCATATATTTCCATACTGGCCCCCCGTGGGAATTGAACCCACAACCCTGGCGTTGCAAGCGCCATGCTCTACCAACTGAGCTACAGGGGACCAATTGCAATCTGTACAATATTTTACAAATTCAAATTTGTTGTGGATAACATTAACTAGGCTAGGAGTTTGGGGTTAAGGTTAGGGGTTAAGGCAGCGTTTCCCAAACTTTGTGCTAAATAGCTAAAGTTGTCCGAGATGTGAACCAAACATGCAAGCTATGGCTTGGTAAACGTTCACATTATAACGCCCACCCATCCTCCCCGACAAACCTTGTTTTTGGCTTGAAGGAAATGATTCACCCATTTTGAATGTTACTGTATATTGTATTTGTGAATCTCGAAGTTCAATTTATTCTATTGATTCCAAGGGTCATTTCGGGGCTGCAGCTGGATGCATCTCTTTCCAGCAAGCAGAACTACAGCCGGTATGATAGCCAGTGGTGGTTGTCCCACTGGCTATCCTAAATGGAATGCACCAATTTGTAAGTCGCTCTGGATAAGAGCGTCTGCTCAATGACTTACAGTGGGGGGGGGGGAAAGTATTTAGTCAGCCACCAATTGTGCAAGTTCTCCCACTTAAAAAGATGAGAGAGGCCTGTAATTTTCATCATAGGTACACGTCAACTATGACAGACAAAATGAGAAGAAAAAATCCAGAAAATCACATTGTAGGATTTTTTATGAATTTATTTGCAAATTATGGTGGAAAATAAGTATTTGGTCAATAACAAAAGTTTCTCAATACTTTGTTATATATCCTTTGTTGGCAATGACACAGGTCAAACGTTTTCTGTAAGTCTTCACAAGGTTTTCACACACTGTTGCTGATATTTTGGCCCATTCCTACATGCAGATCTCCTCTAGAGCAGTGATATTTTGGGGCTGTCGCTGGGCAACACGGATTTTCAACTCCCTCCAAAGATTTTCTATGGGGTTGAGATCTGGAGACTGGCTAGGCCACTCCAGGACCTTGAAATGCTTCTTACGAACCCACTCCTTCGTTGCCCGGGGGGGGTGTTTGGGATCATTGTCATGCTGAAAGACCCAGCCACGTTTCATCTTCAATGCCCTTGCTGATGGAAGGAGGTTTTCACTCAAAATCTCACGATACATGGCCCCATTCATTCTTTCCTTTACACGGATCAGTCGTCCTGGTCCCTTTGCAGAAAAACAGCCCCAAAGAATGATGTTTCCACCACCATGCTTCACAGTAGGTATGGTGTTCTTTGGATGCAACTCAGCATTCTTTGTCCTCCAAACACGACGAGTTGAGTTTTTTACCAAAAAGTTATATTTTGGTTTCATCTGACCATATGACATTCTCCCAATCCTCTTCTGGATCATCCAAATGCACTCTAGCAAACTTCAGACGGGCCTGGACATGTACTGGCTTAAGCAGGGGGACACGTCTGGCACTGCAGGATTTGAGTCCCTGGCGGCGTAGTGTGTTACTGATGGTAGGCTTTGTTACTTTGGTCCCAGCTCTCTGCAGGTCATTCACTAGGTCCCCCCGTGTGGTTCTGGGATTTTTGCTCACCGTTCTTGTGATCATTTTGACCCCACGGGGTGAGATCTTGCGTGGAGCCCCAGATCGAGGGAGATTATCAGTGGTCTTGTATGTCTTCCATTTCCTAATAATTGCTCCCACAGTTGATTTCTTCAAACCAAGCTGCTTACCTATTGCAGATTCAGTCTTCCCAGACTGGTGCAGGTCTACAATTTTGTTTCTGGTGTCCTTTGACAGCTCTTTCGTCTTGGCCATAGTGGAGTTTGGAGTGTGACTGTTTGAGGTTGTGGACAGGTGTCTTTTATACTGATAACAAGTTCAAACAGGTGCCATTAATACAGGTAACAAGTTGAGGACAGAGGAGCCTCTTAAAGAAGAAGTTACAGGTCTGTGAGAACCAGAAATCTTGCTTGTTTGTAGGTGACCAAATACTTATTTTCCACCATAATTTGCAAATAAATTCATAAAAATCCAAAATGTGATTTTTCTGGATTTTTTCTCTCTCAATTTGTCTGTCATAGTTGACGTGTACCTATGATGAAAATTACAGGCCTCTCTCATCTTTTTAAGTGGGAGAACTTGCACAATTGGTGGCTGACTAAATACTTTTTTTCCCCACTGTATATGTAAATCTATTTTTTTTTTTTATGAAGTTTGTTATTCGTGGCCGTCAGTGAGCAGCACAAATCAATCCCTTGGGAAGCAGAGAGAGACAGAGAGCATCACACACCGCTTGGGAAGCAGAGAGAGACAGAGAGCATCACACACCGCTTGGGAAGCAGAGAGAGACAGAGAGCATCACACACCGCTTGGGAAGCAGAGCGAGAGAGATTTACGCCGCTGGTTGTAAGTCTCGGAACGGGAACGCTCCGGAACGGAGAGTCGCGGCTGATAGGCTACTCGGTTTGACATCTCACTGGCTTCAGCAGTAGAGGAGGCAGACCCCTCAACAGCCCATCTGTCTGATCCCAACACTTACAGTTGAAGTCGGAAATGTACATACACCTTAGCCAAATACATTTCAACTCAGTTTTTCACAATTTCTGACATTTAATCCTCGTAAAAAGTCCCTGTCTTAGGTCAGTTAGGATCACCACTTTATGTTAAGAATGTGAAATGTCAGAATAATAGTAGAGAGAGTGATTTTTTCAGCTTTTATTTCTTTCATCAGAAGTTTACATACACTCAATTAGTATTTGGTAGCATTGCCTTTAAATTGTTTAACTTGGGTCAAATGTTTCGGGTAGCCTTCCACAAGCTTCCCACAATAAGTTGGGTACATTTTGGCCCATTCCTCCTGACAGAGCTGGTGTAACTGAGTCAGGTTTGTAGGCCTCCTTGCTCGCACACGCTTTTTCAGTTCTGCCCACAAATGTTCTATAGGATTGAGGTCAGGGCTTTGTGATGGCCACTCGAATACCTTGACTTTGTTGTCCTTATGCCATTTTGCTTGGGGTCATTGTCCATTTGGAAGACCCATTTGCGACCAAGCTTTAACTTCCTGACTGATGTCTTGAGATGTTGTTTCAATATATCCACATATTTTTCCTTCCTCATGATGCCATTTATTTTGTGAAGTGCACCAGTCCCTCCTGCAGCAAAGCACCCCCACAGCATGATGCTGCCACCCCCGTGCTTCACGGTTGGGATGGTGTTCTTCGGCTTGCAATCGACCCCCTTTTTCCTCCAAACATAACAATGGTTATTATGGCCAAACAGTTCTATTTTTGTTTCATTAGACCAGAGGACATTTCTCCAAAAAGTACGATCTTTGTCCCCATGTGCAGTTGCAAACCGAAGTCTGACTTTTTTATGGCGGTTTTGGAGCAGTGGCTTCTTCCTTGCTGAGCAGCCTTTCAGGTTATGTTGATATAGTGACTCGTTTTACTGTGGATATAGATACTTTTGTACCCGTTTCCTCCAGCATCTTCACAAGGTCCTTTGCTGTTGTTCTGGGATTGATTTGCACTTTTCGCACCAAAGTACGTTCATCTCTGGGAGACAGAACGCGTCTCCTTCCTGAGCGGTATTACATTTGCATTTTAGTCATTTAGCAGACGCTCTTATCCAGAGCGACTTACAAATTGGTGCATTCACCTTATGATAGCCAGGTATGACGGCTGCGTGGTCCCATGGCCTTTATACTTGCATACTATTGTTTGGAAATTGCTCCCAAGGATGAACCAGACTTGTGGAGGTCTACAATTTTTTTTCTGAGGTCTTGGCTGATTTCTTTAGATTTTCCCATGATGTCAAGCAAAGAGGCACTGAGTTTGAAGGTAGGCCTTGAAATACATCCACAGCTACACCTCCAATTGACTCAAATTATGTCAATTAGCCTATCAGAAGCTTCTAAAGCCATGACATCATTTTCTGAAATTTTCCAAGCTGTTTAAAGGCACATTCAACTTAGTGTATGTAAACTTCTGACCCACTGGAATTGTGATACAGTTAATTATAAGTGAAATAATCTGTCTGTAAACAATTGTTGGAAAAATTACTTGTGTCATGCACAAAGTAGATGTCGTAACCGACTTGCCAAAACTATAGTTTGTTAACAAGAAATGTGTGGAGTGGTTGAAAAACGAATTTTAATGATTCCAACCTAAGTGTATGTAAACTTCCGACTTCAACTGTATAAGCGCATGATTTTCTCAAACATGACCATGCTTATGGCACAGAATGGCTGAAAATGGTTGATTAGGATGTTATCTATTTAGTTGAATATACTGTTTATGCTGCTTCTCTCTCTCTCTCTGAGACACACTCTTACACACACACTTTTGATAGGCCTTGTAACTTTGAGATGGCACTGCTAAACATGTTAGCTCAGTTGCAGTTCCATTCCTCCTCTCTCAGAGAGCTGAATGATGATGATGATGATGGTGGTGGTAGTGATGATACTGGTGGTAGTGATGATGGTAGTAGTGATGATAATGATGGTGGTAGTGATGATGATGATGGTGGTAGTGATAATAATGGTGGTAGTGATGATGGTGGTAGTGATGATGATGATGGTGGTAGTGATGATGGTGGTAGTGATGATGGTGGTAGTGATGATGGTGGTAATGATAATAATGGTGGTAGTGATGATGATGGTAGTAGTGATGGTGGTAGTGATGATAATGGTGGTAGTGATGATGATGATGGTAGTGATGATGGTGGTAGTGATGATGGTGGTAGTGATGGTGGTAGTGATGATAATGATGGTGGTAGTGATGATGATGATAGTAGTAGTGATGATGGTGGTAGTAGTGATGATGATGATGGTGGTAGTGATGATTATCAGCGCTAGCTAACACACCTGACTACACTAATTGTATTCTAAACAGGAGACCATGATTAGTTGATTACTGGAGTCAGGTGTTTCAGCTGAGGCAATAGTGTGTCACCAATCAGGCCCCTGAGGACTGGAGTTGCCCATCCCTGATAGGATCTGTTGTAGACAAATATGGCCTTCGGCATTGGAATAGCCGAGCCAGAAGCGAAGACGCTCCGCTTCCTGTTTTCTTCTGCTTCAATTGAAGTCATTGAACTAAGCAGACCAGAGCGCCACCCTGTTAAGCAGACAGGAACTGACCATTTCTTCCCCAGTGGTAAATGGCCTGAGTGAACTATCTTCAGCTGAGCTATATAGGTTTTCCCATGAAGTCATTTTTAATCATTTGAAATATGAAAACGTAACATTCTCGCATATTTGACAATTATTTTTGACAAGCAAGTATAATCTATGACGTCTGAGCAGGTTTAAGGCTGTTTCCCGCAATGTTCACCATTTAAGATTCTAATTTCACACCCCATTTGCATAATTGTGCATTAAACACGTCTCATTAAACAAACTCGTAAAAATAACTTAATTATTGATAATTTATTAAACACCTTGAAGTTCAGGAGCTGTAGAAAGTGGAATTTAATGACACAACCATGCATCTGAAATGGCACCCTATTCCCTATATAAAACATCAAAACCTATTCCCGAAACAGGGCCAAAAGCAGTGCTCTATACAGAGAATAGTGTGCCGTTTTGGACTCAACCCTGTGTTTTACTGAGCCAAAAAATCTAATTGGATCAAAAGACAGATTCCACCTTTATAGAATAACAATTTAAGCTGGATCATCGTAGACTGAACGATGACACCTTAAGCGGTCTATAATAAAATGTCATAATTTATGGTCCGTGAGTGTGAGTGTGAGTGTGAGTGTGAGTGTGAGTGTGAGTGTGAGTGTGAGAGTGAGAGTGAGAGTGAGAGTGAGAGTGAGAGTGAGAGTGAGAGTGAGAGTGAGAGAGAGAGAGAGAGAGAGAGAGAGAGAGAGAGAGAGAGAGAGAGAGAGAGAGAGAGAGAGAGAGAGAGAGAGAGAGAGAGATAGAGATGAGTTGAATAGGTGGTAGTTAACCCAGATGACTAGGCTAGGTAGTAGCAGTGTCTCTAGAGTCGTAGCCCGTTCATTCTCTGTGGGGGGGGCAGGAAGAGGAGTGGCCTGGATCACTGTTCACTCGCCGCTCCGTCTGCGATGGACGATACGGCTCCCTGGCCTTTGTTGACGTCGCTGATGCAGGCCCACTGGCCGTCCGTAGACTCCTTCCACAACGTCACCTGGAGACGGGCAACGACAGACACTGTCAGAATTAAAAACATTTGTGACAGCACTGAAGGGATGCACTGCACTCACTCGCCAAGTCGCTTTGGATAAAAGCTTCTGCTAAGTGGTGTGAATTACACGTACAGTGGGGGAAAACAGTATTTAGTCAGCCACCAATTGTGCAAGTTCTCCCACTTAAAAAGATGAGAGAGGCCTGTAATTTTCATCATAGGTACATGTCAACGATGACAGACAAAATGAGGGAAAAAAATCCAGAAAATCACATTGTAGGATTTTTAATGAATTTATTTGCAAATTATGGTAGAAAATAAGTATTTGGTCAATAACAAAAGTTTCTCAATACTTTGTTATATACCCTTTGTTGGCAATGACACAGGTCAAACGTGTTCTGTAAGTCTTCACAAGGTTTTCACACACTGTTGCTGGTATTTTGGCCCATTCCTCCATGCAGATCTCCTCTAGAGCAGTGATATTTTGGGGCTGTTGCTGGGCAACACGGACTTTCAACTCCCTCCAAAGATTTTCTATGGGGTTGAGATCTGGAGACTGGCTAGGCCACTCCAGGACCTTGAAATGCTTCTTACGAAGCCACTCCTTTGTTGCCCGGGCGGTGTGTTTGGGATCATTGTCATGCTGAAAGACCCAGCCACGTTTCATCTTCAATGCCCTTGCTGATGGAAGGAGGTTTTCACTCAAAATCTCACGATACATGGCCCCATTCATTCTTTCCTTTACACGGATCAGTCGTCCTGGTCCCTTTGCAGAAAAACAGCCCCAAAGCATGATGTTTCCACCCCCATACTTCACAGTAGGTATGGTGTTCTTTGGATGCAACTCAGCATTATTTGTCCTCCAAACACGACGAGTTGAGTTTTTTACCAAAAAGTTCTATTTTGGTTTCATCTGACCATATGACATTCTCCCAATCCTCTTCTGGATCATCCAAATGCACTCTAGCAAACTTCAGACGGGCCTGGACATGTACTGGCTTAAGCAGGGGACACGTCTGGCACTGCAGGATTTGAGTCCCTGGCGGCGTAGTGTGTTACTGATGGTAGGCTTTGTTACTTTGGTCCCAGCTTTCTGCAGGTCATTCACTAGGTCCCCCCGTGTGGTTCTGGGATTTTTGCTCACCGTTCTTGTGATCATTTTGACCCCACGGGGTGAGATCTTGCGTGGAGCCCCAGATCGAGGGAGATTATCAGTGGTCTTGTATGTCTTCCATTTCCTAATAATTGCTCCCACAGTTGATTTCTTCAAACCAAGCTGCTTACCTATTGCAGATTCAGTCTTCCCAGCCTGGTGCAGGTCTACAATTTTGTTTCTGGTGTCCTTTGACAGCTCTTTGGTCTTGGCCATAGTGGAGTTTGGAGTGTGACTGTTTGAGGTTGTGGACAGGTGTCTTTTATACTGATAACAAGTTCAAACAGGTGCCATTAATACAGGTTACGAGTGGAGGACAGAGGAGCCTCTTAAAGAAGAAGTTACAGGTCTGTGAGAGCCAGAAATCTTGCTTGTTTGTAGGTGACCAAATACTTATTTTCTACCATAATTTGCAAATAAATTCATTAAAAATCCTACAATGTGATTTTCTTGATTTTTTTTCCTAATTTTGTCTGTAATAGTTGACGTGTACCTATGATGAAAATTACAGGCCTCTCTCATCTTTTTAAGTGGGAGAACTTGCACAATTGGTGGCTGACTAAATACTTTTCCCCCCCCACTGTATAGCTGGGGATCAAAATGTCACCCATTTCTGGCATTTCACCAATAAATCACTGTTGGGAACAAAGAGTTGCTTTCATATTTTCCCTTTCAACATTTGGTGACAGAAACTTGGAAAAAAGGTTTATTCAGCCCACTAGTGAAAGAGTAAACACTTCACCCCTGACCTTGGGTGTCTTGGTGTGTACTGACCTTGTTGTCCCCCCCAGACACAGCCAGGATGTTTCCAGTGATGGACCAGCTGACATGCCACACCACGTCGTTGAACTTGTGGAGGAGTTTAGCCGTCCACGTGTTGCCTGTAGGGTCGTCACACGTCCAGATGAATACCCTGCCGTCCTGCACACACAGACAGCAAGAGAGAGTTTTTGTTATGAGATAAAAGGTCATAGCAGACCAGACCACAACAAATCCAATTAATTTTAAACTGCAGTTCACAAGGGTCCCAACAGACCTTACAAGATGACAGACCGCAGTTGTGTGTTCAATTCCATTTCAATTCAGGAAGTGACATTTATTTTGAATGAGGACTAAAACATCCCTATTCTAAATAAAACTGCCACTTTCTCAATTGTTGGAATTTCAAATCATCTCCGGAATGAACTGAACTGGAATCGACCTTCAGCAGTTTGTTGGGTCGTATGAGACGAGCCTGAATCACAAACATAAGTAACACTGTACAAGCCATATGAGTGGTTGTTTTTCTCTGATAGTAGTAGAGGTATACCTGGGAGCAGCTGGCGATGGTGCTGGTGGGTAGTCCTATGGATGGAGCCCAGCCTACATCTCTGACCCAATCACTATGAGCTTCCAGCTTCTGGTCCTCCTTCCATTGGCCATCCTCCTCTCTAAGAAAGAAGACATACAAACCTGTCTGGCAGCCATTTTATTCAAATTCCCCACTTACCATAGGAACCTATTTGGTAAAACTTTCCATGAAGTGGCTCACGCAATTATGGCTATATCATCGCGTTGCTATTGTACGAGAAGAGATGTTACAGCAAGTAAGTAAACATTTGAGTGATTTCATAGAAATATAGCGGTGTTGTTGTGAATAAAAACATAAGCATTTCATTAACAGAGAAGACCCCGTGACTTACTTCCAGAGCTTGACCAGGTTGTCGCAGCCTCCTGAGACAAACCTCTTGATGCAGTTGGGTTTCTGACCCGACGGCAGGTCTATCAGACTACCCGGCACCACTGCTGGAGCCCAGCTCACTGCGTTACAGCCGATCTAACAGGACAGAGGAGGGGTTACAGTTACAGTTTAAAAAGCCTGTTCATACGACTACAACGTTTCTGACAGGTAATGTCAAAATACTGACCGTATGCAACTACTTTAGTTTGAAAGGATTAGCATTTGACCATTCAGGTTTATTCATACGAACACAGCATACTGTCATGAGAAAAGAAAGCTGTGGGGTGACATCAGAACGGTGAACGGTACATCCATTTAAACCGTAAGGTTCTCACTGTGTGTGCATTGCTGATCTTCTTAATCTCCCACCGTTGATCCCCAGAGCAGGTGACCAATGAGATGGCTCCGTCTGAGCTGCCACAGGCCAGGATCAGACCAAAGTCATAGGGACCCCAGCATACTGAATTCACTGGAGACACACAATGGGATAATTAAGCAGTAAGGCCAGAGGGGGTGTGGTATGTGACCAATATACCACGGCTAAGGGCTGTTCTTATGCACGACGGAACACGGAGTGCCTGGATACAGCTCTTAGCTGTGGTATATTGGCCATTTACCACAAACCCCAGAGGTGCCTTACCGCTATTATAAACTAGTTACCAACGTAATTAGAGCAGTAAAAAGTACTTTTTTGTCATACCCGTGGTATACGGTCTGATATACCACGGCTTTCAGCCAATCAGCATTATGGGCTCGAACCACCCGGTTTACAACAACTAATAACATACAATAAAAACTCACAGATCTTTAACATGTTGTGAACTCGTGAGCTCAACTGATACAATTCCCAGTTCATCCCAGAAGAATACATTATTGTCCATTTTCTTTACAGTCCACAGAAATGCTTATTTTGCTTGCCTTTTAACCCAACCCCCTGAGATATACACACCCCAAAGGGGTTGGAAGCACAGGGGTCAGGGGTAAGCCAAGGTTCCGTGCCCCTGGAGCAATTAGGGGTTAAGTGGTTATAGGAGATGCTCTTACCTGAGGAGTCGTGTCCAGTGTACTCGTACATCTTGTCCCAGGTACCGTTCTCCTCCTTCCAGATGATCACCTTCCTGTCGTAGGAACATGAGGCCAGGATGTTGCCGTACATGGGGTGAGCCCAGGCCACCTGCCACACAGGACCCTCGTGACTGAGAGAGAGAAAATGATCAAACAGCAACATTATTAGTTCCCTCCATGTGAGTTTGAAAATGTGAAAAAAGTTCCAACGTCACAATCACACGTTTTCTACCAAGCTGATACTTGGTAGAAATCTTCCCTCCAATCGCACACTGGTGAAAAATATACAGCTAGGTTAAATAACTTCTAAAAGATAAGTGATCGAAGAACAACCACAATAGATCTCAAACCATTTAGTCACACTTACCCTCTCAAATCTGCCACAAGGATCTGTCCTCCATTTTTGACATCGAAGATCTTGACAGACCTGTCAGAAGAGCAGGTTGCCAGTCTGGTACCGTAGTAATCCATCTGGGCATCATGCTTTAGACATAACAGACCACGTCAACACAGATCAAAGGTTGCAGTCATATCGAATCAGTCAAGGTAGACTTAGTAGTAGACTAAGCATAGCTAGATACAATCAATTCAGAAGATAGTTTGGCACATAACAGTACAGCGAGGAAACCTCAATTAAGACTTACAGGCAAATGGAATTAAGCTAATACACAACCCATTCAAAATCAAATCAACGACACTCAGTCAACTATCTTAGTTAGCTACACTGAAAAAATATATAAAACGCAACATGTAAAGTGTTGGTCCCATGTTTCATGATCTGAAATAAAAGATCCCAGAAATTGTCCATATGCACAAAAAGCTTATTTCTCTCAAATGTTGTGCACAAATTTGTTGACATCCCTGTTAGTGAGCATTTCTCCTTTGCCAAGATAATCCATCCACCTGACAAGTGTGGCATATCAAGAAGCTGATTAAACAGCATGATCATTACAAAGGTGCACCTTGTGCTGGGGACAATAAAAGGCCACTCTAAAATGTGCCGTTTTGTCACACAACACAATGCCACAGATGTCTCAAGTTTTGAGGGAGCGTGCAATTGGCATGCTGACTGCAGTAATGTCCACCAGAGCTGTTGCCAGAGATTTGAATGTTAATTTCTCTACATCGTTTTAGAGAATTAGGCAGTACGTCCAACCGGCCTCACAACCTCAGACCATGTGTAACCACGCCAGCTCAGGACCTCCATATCCGGCTTCTTTACCTGCGGGATTGTCTGAGACCGGCCACCCGGACAGCCGATGAAACAGTGGGTTTGCACAACCGAAGTATTTCTGCACAAACTGTCAGAAACAGTCTGGGAAGCTCATTTTCGTGCTCATTGCCTCACCAGGGTCTTGACCTGGCTGCAGTTTGGCATCGTAACCAACTTCAATGGGAAAATGGTCACATTGATGGCCACTGGCACGCTGGAGAAGTGTGCTCTTCACAGATGAATCCCAGTTTCAACTCTACCGGGCAGATGGCAGACTTATGGCGTCTTGTGGGCGAGCGGTTTGCTGATGTCAACGTTGTGAACAGAGTGCCCCATGGTGGCGGTGGGGTTATGGTATGGGCAGGCATATGCTACGGACAACGAACACAATTGCATTTTATCGATGGCAATTTGAATGCACAGAGATACTGGTCCTCTGTAGCTCAGCTGGTAGAGCACGGCGCTTGAAACGCCAAGGTAGTGGGTTCGATCCCCGGGACCACCCATACACAAAAATGTATGCACGCATGACTGTAAGTCGCTTTGGATAAAAGCGTCTGCTAAATGGCATATTATTATTATTATTATTATCCTGAAGCCCAATGTTGTGCCATTCATCCACCGCCATCACCTCATGTTTCTGCATGATAATGCACGGCCCCATGTCACAAGGATCTGTACACAATTCCTGGATCTGTACACAATTTTGTTTGATACCGTTCCATTTCTTCCATTGCGGCCATTACAATGAGCCCGTCCTTGTATAGCTCATCCCACCAGCCTCCACTGATTCCCAGTCATGTGAAATCCATAGAGTAGGGCCTAATGAATTTATTTCAATTGACTGATTTCCTTATATAAACTGTAACTCAGTAAAATCTTTTACACTGTTGCGTTTATATTTTGGTTCAGTATAGCTAGTTGTCAGCGTTCACAGTTCTTTGATGAGGAACTTGACTCACTATCATGTCCTCATGGGAGGTGTCCACAGTGTTGATGACGGAAACCTATATGCAAGACAAAAACAGAAGGGATGATCAGATAGCTAACTGACGTTAGCTAGAACACCACATCCTTCTCTTCATAGTGTTACAGGAGGTGCTAACGTTAGCTAACTAACTAAATGATAGAGACACTGCATACAATATCGTTTACGAAAGATTGGAACAGACATAACTGTATGTTTAGTGGTCTAGCTACTTAAATAACAGTAAACAAAAATGGTTTGTCGTTGAAAAAGACACATGTACACGTTTGCAACTTGGCAAGCTAGCGTTAGTTACCTAGCCGGTGACTGGCTAACGTCAGGTAGCTACCATTAACTGATGTTAGAATGAACCAGAAATGTTCCGCTACTTACCATGATTGATGAGTATTGTAATGAGTTTGACTCTAAACAGAGAAATTGCACTCCAAGGCGTGTAACCCTGTTACAAACGTCTCTCGGTTTTACGATATACCATCAAGAATGGTTTTCTGATCCGACGTGGCAACAACTATTAGCGTCTCCTCAGCAACACTAAAAATGTCTTCCGGGTCACGGAATTTCGACATTTTCAAAATAAATGTCCCCCACGTAATGGTAAAAAAAAACGAACGAATGAACCTGAATTTATTCATGGTGTATGACAAATAACTCTCTAAACATGAACAAACTCGCCTGTTCTGTGTTCTACGGTACTCTACTGAGTAGACTCGACCCTGGTTTTATGGACACAAAATCGATAGTCTTTCCTGTACAGTGCAATTCGTTTGTGCAATACATCAAAAATACAGCAAGACTTTTCTTAAAGTTAAATTTCAAAATTGCACCCTTGAACAATAGCACCAGTAAAATAAACAAGAATCATACAATCAACATTTTATATATTTTTACCAGTAGGCTGTTATTATGTTCTTGACATTCATTTACTTAAGCTCCAACCATTTCTCAATATGCTCCACCTTATAATATTCTTTATCTATAAAGTAGTAATTTTCTTTAGTTTAGATTTTCCCCCATGTAGAGTTATATATCTTTTTTTTTACATACTTGTAACATTATGCACTATGCAAAGCTGCAAAATACAGTGGCTTGCGAAAGTATTCACCCCCCTTGGCATTTTTCCTATTTTGTTGCCTTACAACCTGGAATTAAAAGGGATTTTTGGGGGGTTTGTATCATTTGATTTACACAACATGCCTACCACTTTGAAGATGCTAAATATTTTTTATTGTGAAACATACAAAAAATAAGACAAAAAAACAGAAAACTTGAGCATGCATAACTATTCTTTGTAGAGCCACCTTCTGCAGCAATTACAGCTGCAAGTCTCTTGGGGTATGTCTCTATAAGCTTGGCACATCTAGCCACTGGGATTTTTGCCCATTCTTCAAGGCAAAACTGCTCCAGCTCCTTCAAGTTGGATGCGTTCCGCTGGTGTACAGCAATCTTTAAGTCATACCACAGGTTCTCAATTGGATTGAGGTCTGGGCTTTGACTAGGCCATTCCAAGACATTTAAATGTTTCCCCTTAAACCACTCAAGTGTTGCTTTAGCAGTATGCTTAGGGTCATTGTCCTGCTGGAAGGTGAACCTCCGTCCCAGTCTCAAATCTCTGGAAGACTGAAACAGGTTTCCCTCAAGAATTTCCCTGTATTTAGCAACATCCATCATTCCTTCAATTCTGACCCATTTTCCAGTCCCTGCCGATGGAAAAACATCCCCACAGCATGATGCTGCCACCACCATGCTTCATTGTGGGGATGGTGTTTTCGGGGTGATGAGAGGTTGTTGGGTTTGCGCCAGACATAGCGTTTTCCTTGATGGCCAAAAATATCAATTTTAGTCTAATCTGACCAGAGTACCATCTTCCATATGTTTGGGGAGTCTCCCACATGGCTTTTTGCGAACACCAAACGTGTTTGCTTATTTATGGCCACTCTTCTGTAAAGCCCAGCTCTGTGGAGTGTTCGACTTAAAGTGGTCCTATGGACAGATACTCCAATCTCCGCTGTGGAGCTTTGCAGCTCCTTCAGGGTTATCTTTGGTCTCTTTGTTGCCTCTCTGATTAATGCACTCCTTGCCTGGTCCGTGAGTTTTGGTGGGCGGCCCTCTCTTGGCAGGTTTGTTGTGGTGCCATATTCTTTCCATTTTTTAATAATGGATTTAATGGTGCTCCGTGGGATGTTAAAAGTTTCAGATATTTTTTTATAACCCAACCCTGATCTGTACTTCTCCACAACTTTGTCCCTGACCTGTTTGGAGAGCTCCTTGGTCTTCACGGTGCCCCTTTCTTAGTGGTGTTGCAGACTCTGGGGCCTTTCAGAACAGGTGTATATATACTCAGATCATGTGACAGATCATGTCACACTTAGATTGCACACAGGTGGACTTTATTTCACTAATTATGTGACTTCAGAATGTAATTGGTTGCACCAGATCTTATTTAGGGGCATCATAGCAAAGGGGGTGAAGAAAGTTATTTTTTTCATTTAATTTCACCAATTTAGACTATTTTGTGTATGTCCATTATATGAAATCCAAATAACAATCAATTTAAATTACAGGTTGTAATGCAACAAAATAGGAAAAACGCCAAGGGGGGTGAATACTTTTGCAAGGCACTGTATATTGATTTCGCATTGCTTTGCATAGTGCATAATGTTAAAATTATGTCACCCCCCCTCCAAAAAAAAAAACAGTGAGGTAACGTCTAAACGAAAGATAATAAATACTTTGAGTGAATGTCAAGAGCATAATAATAAACTAGATACAGAGCCTTCAGAAAGTATTCATACCCCTTGACTTATTCCACATTTTGTGTGGTACAGCCTGAATTCAAAAATGGATTATATATATATATATATATACATATATATATATATATATATATATACAGTTCCTTCAGAAAGTATTCATACCCCTTGACTTATTCCACATTTTAGTGTGGTACAGCCTGAATTCAAAATGGTAAAAAAATAAGAATTGTCTCACCCCTCAACACACAATACCCCATAATGACAAAGTGAAAACATTGTTTTTAGAATTGTTTTGCAAATGTATTGAAAATGAAATACATAACTATCTAATTTACATACATATTCACACCCCTAAGTCAATAAATGTTGGAATCAACTTTGGCAGCGATTTCAGCTGTGAGTCTTTCTGGGTACGTCTCTAAGAGCTTTGCACACCTGGATTGTACAATATTTGCACATTATTAATTTGAAAATTCTTCAAACTCTGTCAAGTTGGTTGTTGATCATTGCTAGACAGCCATTTTCAAGTCTTGCCATAGATTTACAAGCCGATTGAAGTTTAAACTGTAACTAGGCCACTCAGGAACAATGTTGTCTTGGTAAGTAACTCCAGTTTATATTTGGCCTTGTGTTTTAGGGTGTTGTCCTGCTGAAAGGTGAATTTGTCTCCCAGTGTTTGTTGGAAAGCAGACAGAATCAGGTTTTCCTCAAGTATTTTGCCTGTGCTTAGCTCTATTCCGTTTATTTTTATATAAAGAAAACTCTCTAGTCCTTGCCGATGACAAGCATACCCATAACATGATGCAGCCACCACCATGCTTGAAAATATGAAGAGTGGTATTCAGTGATGTGTTATGTTGGATTTGCCCCAAACATAACGCTTTGTATTTAGGACATAAAGTGCATTTATTTGCCATATTTTTTTTTGTTGCAGTTTGACTACTAGTGCCTTATTGCAAACAGGATGCATGTTTTGGAATATTTTTTTATTCTGTACAGGTTTTCTTCTTTTCACTCTGTCAATTAGGTTAGTATTGTGGATTAACTACAATGTTATTGATCCATCCTCAGTTTTCTCCTATCACAGTCATTAATCTCTGTAACTCTTTTAAAGTCACCATTGGCCTCATGGTGAAATCCCTGAGCAGTTTCCTTTCCGGCAACTGAGTTAGGAAGGACGCCTGTATCTTTGTAGCGACACCATCCAAAGTGTAATTAGTAACTTCACCATGCTCAAAGGGATATTCAAAGTCAGCTTCTTCTTTTTTTTTACTCATCTAGCCATAGGTGTCGTTCTTTGCGAGCAATTGGAAAACCTCCCTGGTCTTTGTAGTTGAATCTGTGTTTGAAAATTCACTACTCGATTGAGGGACCTTGCAGATAATTGTATGTGTGGGGTACAGAGATGAGGTAGTCGTTGGGGTACAGAGATGAGGTAGTCGTTGGGGTACAGAGATGAGGTAGTCGTTGGGGTACAGAGATGAGGTAGTCGTTGGGGTACAGAGATGAGGTAGTCGTTAAAAAATAATGTTAAACACTATTATTGCACACAGAGTGAGTCCATGCAACTTATTATGTGACCTGTTAAGCACATTTTTACTCCTGAACTTATTTAAGCTTGCCATAACAAAGGGGTTGAAAACTTATTGACTCAAGACATTTCAGCTTTTCATTTTTAATTCAATTTGTAAAAATGTCTAAAAACGTAATTCCCACTTTGAAATTATGGGGTATTGTGTGTAGGCCAGTGACACACAATCTCAATTTAATCAATTTAAAATGTAGGCTGTAACACAACAAAATGTGGAAAAAGTCAAAGGGGTGTGAATACTTTCTGAAGGCACCGTATCTCCTGTAACGCTATGAAGAATGTGGAGTTCTAACTAACGTCTTTCATATAGGGTTTCAAACACGGTGGACACCTTCCATGACGACATGATCGCGAGTCAAGTTCCTCATCCGTGAACTGTGAACGCTGCTGTGACAGCCAGCTTCTAACTACGATAGTTGACTGAGTGTCATTGATTTGATTTTGAATGGGGTCGTGTATTATCTTAATTCAATTGCCCTGTAAATGTTTAGCTTTCCTCGCTGTACTGTTCTGCGCCAAACTATCCCCTGAACAGACCGTATCTAGCTATGCCTAGTCTACTACTAAGTCTACCTTGACTGATTTGACATGACTGCAACCTTTGATCTGTCTTGACGTGGTCTGTTATGTCTAAAGCATGATTCCCAGATGGATGAATTCTTATCATACGCATAGCGTTTTACTGCGGACTTTTATTTTGAAGGTAAAATCCGAAAAAGCGGAAGTGTTAATTTGGATAGGATCCAGCTCAAAGACAGTACCTTTAGACAGTACAGTATGAAGGCAGGCATAAGCTTTTCTACTTTAACTATTTGCACGTTGTTATAACACTGTACATAGCCATAATATGACATTTGAAATGTCTCTATTCCTTTGAAACTTTTGTGAGTGTAATGTTTACTGTTCATTTTTTATTGTTTATTTCACTTTTGTTTATTATCTATTTCACTTGCTTTGGCAATGTTAACATATGTTTCCCATGCCAATAAAGCACTTTGAATTGAATTGAATTGAACTGCTTCCCCGACCACACTTGTAGGCGATGTCATGGCGACGTTGGCTCGCTAAACTCCGGTCTAACGGTCGTCTTGCGCCGAACTGCGCAGCCAGTGTCTTAAGTAGTTTTTGACGAAAATGAAAACGTGTCAGTTTGTCACTTTCACGAGGTTGGGAGTAATAACATGTTCAACTACTTAAGACACTGGCTCGAATCTAGGTTGTGCCTTTAGATTTCGAGAAAATGCACAACTAAGGAAGAAAAACGTTTCTGTGCGCTGAGGCATTGGTTCCTGATTGGTTCCACCAGCTGTCAGTATAAACTAGGAATTAATTCTCGACTCACTCATAACACCGCGGTGCCTATTTATAACGAACCCTGAGTGTCATGTTTCCCAGTTTGTTCTTGGCCAAAGTTAGCTCGTCACTATTGCCACCCTGCCTCTCGCCATGTTCTCCGGCTGAAACTTCTGCTCCACTATTTCAAAGTTATTCATAACTATTATCATATATAAATTAACTGTAACTGGTAGTCAAGATGTCGAATATCTCCTACCATATCTCCAATCTGTTGGAGAAAATGACATCTACTGACAAAGACTTTCGGTAAGAAGCCCGAGTGCTTTGCAATGCATGTCTGAGTGTGTGATGACACAGTAATAATGTGGGCTATCAACGATGACTGTCATTTTCTGTGTCAGCCTGCCACTAAGTATTTCTGCCTACTTTTATTAGTAATTACTTTAAAACTGGCCTATAACTTATCTCACCTATTCAGATGATATTAAGTGCATAATAATGATGTCAAGGTTATGATAATAAAAAAATAAATGCTAACTCCTTTCACTAAAGTGTGTCCACAATAATAATTATGATGTAATGCTATTTTCTAGAGCCTCAAAATGACTATTATCATATTGATAATAATTGAATGACAGGTGCGATAGGGAGAGCCATGAGAATACGAGGGAGAAGATAATATATATACTTTATTGTCCATTTCGTGAGAACCAAAACAGACAGTGTAGTCATTTCCTCCAGGTTCATGGCCATAATAAAGGAACACAGTCTAGATTACATCACAGTACTGTATTTAATTAAAAAGATAACTTTTTCAGGTTTATAATAGTCTAGATTATCACAGTACAAAAGATAACTGTCATATTGGACTCGCTTTTCCTCCAGATAACTGTATTTATTAATATCAAGACCGTCATATTGGACTCGTCTTTTCCTCCAGCTTCATGGCCACCAATGACCTCATGATGGAGCTTCAGAAGGATTCTATCAAGCTGGATGAAGACAGTGAGAAGAAGGTGGTCAACATGCTCCTGAAGCTGCTGGAAGACAAGAACGGAGAGGTTCAGAATCTAGCAGTCAAGTGGTAGGCTAACGCTGGCGTGTCTCTCTTTATAATAACCATTGTGTTTGTAAAGTGTTAAAAATACACAAGGCGTCTCCTGTGTGTCACAAGGTATTTCGTATCATAGACATGTTGATAGTTAAGTCTTTCGTCAAGGACCACTTGCAGATATAACAACTTTTATTTGTTTGAACAGTGCTTTTCAATCGGTTTAGTTAGGTAACGATTCTCCCCACCGCTCTGCTGCAGTCTGGGTCCCCTGGTGAGTAAGGTGAAGGAGTACCAGGTGGAGACCATGGTGGATACTCTCTGCTCCAACATGATGTCAGACAAGGAACAACTCAGAGACATCTCCAGTATGGGTCTGAAGACAGTCATCGCTGAGCTGCCCTCATGCTCCGCAGGTACGGGTCACTTTGTTGTTCAAGCTACGCTACAGTATGGTCCTCCTTGGAGGAACTCTGAAATGGAAACTGTCCATTGAGAGTGTATTATATTATGTCAGCTAACCATGTAGCGATTTTGTGTTGGTGTAAGCAATGACAAGCATTTCGCTACACCCGCTATAACATCTGCTAAACACGTGTATGTGACAAATTACAATTTGATTTGATTTGATTTGACTGGAGGAAGTGTCCACCATTGTTAAAATCCATGACAGGGGCCCAATCCCACAAATGCACCCCTAAACCCTATGGGCATAGGGTTTAGGGCTTAGGGGTCCATTTGGGATTGGGCCAGGGAGTGTAGCCTACAAGTGCACACTTCAGTAGAAGGGTAGAGAATCTGGACGCAGCAAACTATACAGTTCTAGAATGGCTCTTTTGCTTTGAGTTACCAGGTCAGAGCCTGACTGCCAATGTGTGTAAGAAGATCACGTCTCAGCTGATAGGAGCCATGGGGAAACAGGAAGATGTTTCTGTTCAGCTGGAGGCCTTGGACATCCTGTCGGACATGTTGGGAAGGTAAGTACTGCTTTTCTAGAGTGTTATAAACATGCTTTTTAAAACAGAAGACTCCATAATGACCGGCATTTATTTACAGATTATCAACAGGTCAATTCTAGTATTGAAGTGCTTTTAATTAAGTTTAGAGTTTTGGGACTATGCCCCAAACACAGCTCAGATATTTGAAAGAATGTTCATAATGTTGTTGACTAATATCTGATCCTGCACCCTCTCTGTTCTCCCCCTATAGGTTGAGTGGGACGTTGATCAGCTTCCATGCCTCCATCCTGACCAGCCTGCTCCCCCAGCTGACCAGCCCCCGTATGGCTGTGAGGAAGAGGGCTATCATGGCCCTGGGTCACCTGGTGCCCAGCTGCAGCACGACCCTCTTCACCCAGCTCACCGAGCACCTGCTGGCTGAGCTGGGCCGGGGACAGCAGACCTCCACCACACGCACCTACATCCAGTGTCTGGCCACCGTCAGCCGCCAGGGAGGGCATCGAGTCGGTGAGGGAGCTAGCTAGCCTTAGCATGGGTGGTGTTCAGCGGGCAGGAGAGGGCATCGAGTCGGTGAGGCAGGATGGGGTATGGTGAGGTGGACTGGGGATCAGTTTCTTTATGCTTGATTGTAGAATTTATAGTTTTTTATTAGAGTTCTTGCAATGAATGACATCCAAGTCATTTTTTTACAAAACCATCTTGATATCTGTCACCTGGTTGCACTAAAAATTGACGTTGTATGAAGTTTTAGCCACCAGAGGGCAGCATTGTATTGGTCAGTCTGGTAAGTGGTTGTGGTATTGGTCCTGTTCCAGGTGAGCACCTAGAGAAGATCATCCCCATGGTGGTGAAGTTCTGCAGTGTGGAGGATGATGAACTCAGGGAGTACTGCTTCCAGGCCTTCGAAGCCTTCGTCCGCGGGTAAAACTCTCTACTGAATCTCTCTCTCTCTGCTCTCTTCTCTCTCTCTCTCTCTCTCTCTCTCTCTCTCTCTCTCTCTTCTCTCTCTCTCTCTCTCTCTCTCTCTCTCTCTCTCTCTCTCTCTCTCTCTCTCTCTCTCTCAATTTAAGGGCTTTATTGGCATGGGAAATGTATGTTAACATTGCCAAAGCAAGTGAAGTAGATAGTAAACAAAAGTGAAATAAACAATAAATATTAACAGTAAACATTACACTCAGACGTTTCAAAAGAATAAAGACATTTCAAATGTCATATTATGTATATATACAGTGTTGTAACAATGTGCAAATAGTTAAAGTACAAATGGAAAAAATCTCTCTCTCTCTCTCTCTCTCTCGATATCTCTCTGTCTTGATTTATGATTTATTGTGATTTATTGCACCCATTACTAACTGACCAGAGGCCAGTGCTCACACGAGATTAGACACAGTTGAAAAACATACCCATAACTACTAAATAAGTTCTGTACTTTATCTGATATTTCTAAATAAGATGCCCCAAGGAGATGTCCCCTCATATCCCCACGGTGATCAAGCTGTGTCTGAGGTACATCACCTATGACCCCAACTACAACTATGATGTGGATGAGGACAGGGATGAGTCCATGGACACAGAGGACGGAGGGGATGTGGACCAAGGTACTCAAACTATCAACAAACCTATCAACAGCAACTATGCTGATATGCAATTACTGAATAGAGTTAGGGTCAGGATCAGGGTCAGGGTCAGGGTCAGGATCAGGGTCAGGTCAGGGTCAGGGTCAGGGTTAGGGTCAGGGTTAGGGTCAGGATCAGGGTTAGGGTCAGGGTCAGGGATAGGGTCAGGGTCAGGGATAGGGTCAGGGTTAGGGTTAGGGTCAGGTTTGGGGTTAAGGTAAGGGTTAGAGTCAGAGTCAGGTTTGGGGTTAAGGTAAGGGTTAGAGTCAGAGTCAGGTTTGGGGTTAAGGTAAGGGTCAGGTTTGGGGTTAAGGTTAGGGTCAGGTTTGGGGTTAAGGTTAGGGTTAGAGTCAGGTTTGGGGTTAAGGTTAGGGTCAGGTTTGGGGTTAAGGTTAGGGTTAGAGTCAGGTTTGGGGTTAAGGTTAGGGTCAGGTTTGGGGTTAAGGTTAGGGTCAGGTTTGGGGTTAAGGTAAGGGGTAGAGTTTTGGGGTTAAGGTTAGGGTCAGGTCAGGGTTAAGGTTAAGGGTTAGAGTCAGGTTGGGGTTAAGGTTAGGGTCAGGTTTGGGGTTAAGGTAAGGGTTAGAGTCAGGTTTGGGGTTAAGGTTAGGGTCAGGTTTGGGGTTAAGGTTAGGGTCAGGTTTGGGGTTAAGGTTAGGGTTAGAGTCAGGTTTGGGGTTAAGGTTAGGGTCAGGTTTGGGGTTAAGTTTAGGGTCAGGTTTGGGGTTAAGGTAAAAGTTAGAGTCAGGTTTGGGGTTAAGGTTAGGGTCAGGTTTGGGGTTAAGGTTAGGGTCAGGTTTGGGGTTAAGGTAAGGGTTAGAGTCAGGTTTGGGGTTAAGGTTAGGGTCAGGTTTGGGGTTAAGGTTAGGGTCAGGTTTGGGGTTAAGGTTAGGGTCAGGTTTGGGGTTAAGGTAAGGGTTAGAGTCAGGTTTGGGGTTAAGGTTAGGGTCAGGTTTGGGGTTAAGGTTAGGGTCAGGTTTGGGGTTAAGGTTAGGGTCAGGTTTGGGGTTAAGGTTAGGGTCAGGTTTGGGGTTAAGGTTAGGGTCAGGTTTGGGGTTAAGGTTAGGGTCAGGTTTGGGGTTAAGGTTAGGGTCAGGTTTGGGGTTAAGGTAAGGGAATTTAGGGAATTTAAATACAATCTATTGGACATGAATTGTAATATGGTCTGCTTGTATGGCCATTGGAACAAAGTCAATGTTTCTTTCCCCCTTGCAGAGTCAGATGATGAGTACAGTGACGATGACGACATGAGCTGGAAGGTACGGAGGTCGTCCGTCAAGTGTCTGGAGGCTGTGATCAGCACCAGGAGAGACCTGCTAGTGGAGCTGTATGGTTCAGTGGCTCCAGCCTTGCTGGCTCGGTTTAAAGAGAGGGAGGAGAACGTCAAGACAGACATCTTTGTAGCCTTTGTTGCCCTACTCAAACAGACCAGGCCTTCTCAGGGCCTCATCACCACAGCAGCAGAGCCTGGAGCCAAAGAAGACCCAGCCATCACTCTGCTTAAGAAACAGGTCATTTGTTCTGGTTGTTGTTGTTGTTCTGGTTGTTGTTGTTTTCTAACCATTATTCATCCAGGTTAGTCTCATTGAGATAAAATGACATTTAAAGTGAGTCCTCGTCCAAGACAGCAGCAGGGCAGACAGTAAACGCAATATTGTATATCACAATACAGAGGTCACAAGGTGAATTAGGAGACATACTGCAGTACATTTTATCTGAGCTTTCATTTGTTTGAGGTGTTTCTCAATGCTTTGTTTGTTGTTTCCCAGGTCCCCACAGTAGTGAAGGCTCTCCACAAACAGCTGAAAGAGAAGAGCATGAAGTCTAGACAGGGCTGTTTCAGTCTGCTGACAGAGCTGGCCAACGTACTGCCAGGAGCCCTGGGGGAACACATACCAGCTCTCATCCCTGGTAACCTCACTAACACGCTCACATACCAGCTCTCATCCCTACCTCACTAACATGCTCACATACAGCTCTCATCCCTGGTCACCTCACCACGCTCACTCACCAGCTCTCATGGTAACCTCACTAACACGCTCACATACCAACTCTCATCCCTGGTAACCTCACTAACACGCTCACATACCAGCTCTCATCCCTGGTAACCTCACTAACACGCTCACATACCATCTCTCATCCCTGGTAACCTCACTCACTCACATACCAGCTCTCATCCCTGGTAACCTCACTAACACGCTCACATACCAGCTCTCATCCCTGGTAACCTCACTCACTCACACGCTCACATACCAACTCTCATCCCTGGTAACCTCACTCACTCACACGCTCACTCACCCACAGCTTCTCATTTAAATTACTACATTCCTTTGTTCATTTCTTGGGCCAGTAGTTTTTTTCCATAACAAATAGGATTTTATTTGGATCCCCATTGGCTGGTGCAGCTACCAGCTACTCTTCCTGGGGTCCACAAGAAACAAGAATCATGACAGAATACAGGACAATAACAGAACAGCTCAATGACAGAAGCTACATACATTCAACATGATCTTGACCATCTGCTGAGTGACCAGTAGGGCCTCGGAGATGATCTTATAGAAAGGGTCCTCCACACACTGCACCACCGGGGGCAGAATAACCTTCATGTGAGGCTGGGAGACGTCAGGAGGGTGGCTGTAGAGGAAAGAGAGGGCGTCGATTATGTGACCTGGCCAGGAAAAAACTCTGGGCCTACTGCAGTTATAGGCTACAACAATTGTTCATTTCTTCTCTGTAGTTAGTCATAGGACCAGGACTATTTCCCAGTCTTAGCCACGTGGTCAGGAAAACTCATGTCCCTAATTATATAGTACAATAACTTAAAAGGAAATAGTGTTGGAATGGCTATTGTAACAATGTCAAAAAGTCATCTTGACATTCATATTAATCTTTTCTCTGGCCATCTCTCTTTTCAGGTATAGTTCACTCCCTCACCGACAAGTCTACCTCGTCCAACATGAAGATCGACGCCCTCTCTTTCCTCCACGTCCTCCTGTGCAGCCACCCTCCTGACATCTTCCAGCCTCACATGAAGGTTATTCTGCCCCCGGTGGTGCAGTGTGTGGAGGACCCTTTCTATAAGATCACCTCCGAGGCCCTACTGGTCACTCAGCAGATGGTCAAGATCATACGCCCGTTAGGAGGTAGGTATTGTAGCCAAAGAGGTTAGAGAGGTGGACCAGTAATCGAAAGGTTGCTGGTTCAAGTCCTGGGCCGGGCAATGAAATAGTGGGGACTGAGCTGGCTACTGCAGGGCTGCTGGTGTCAGAGCGTTGTGCCTCTCGACTTCTGTCTGGGGTTGGGACAGAAGGCAGAAGAAGAATTTCCGTTCCAACCAAATAAACAATAAAGTATCTATTCTACTCTAGACAAACTACCCGCCTTTGACGTCAAGCCCTACGTGAAGGATGTGTTCTCTGGCACTCTGAAGAGGCTGAAGGCTGCAGACATAGACCAGGAAGTGAAGGAGAGGGCAATTTCCTGTATGGGTCACATAGTGTGTCACCTAGGAGACCAGCTGGGTGGGGACCTCCAGCCGACGCTGCAGATCTTCCTGGAGAGACTGAAGAACGAGATCACCAGGTAGGTAGCCTAGAGTGTTGCAGGTACGAATCCCAGCGGCGATTGGGAAAAATCTGGTGGGTTGGGACCGGAGAGTTACTGGCATCAGTATCCTCATGCCATTGAGCAAGGCACTTATCCCCTTAAACTGCTCCCATAACCCCCTACACTATACTGCGGCTGACCCTTCCTGCCAAGCTCTCTGTGGGTTTATGTGTATCTCGGGGGGGGGGTAGGGATAAAGACAAAAAGTGTCTCCATGACAATAATGTATCTTATCCATAGAGTTGGAGGGCACATCTTTTCATCTCTGCAAAAATGGCTTCTGTGACAACATGGGCAGCTTCATGGAGGGCTATCGCTGTTTCAAAGTAGTCCATTTCTTCTCCTAACAGGCTGACTGCAGTGAAGACCCTGACTCTCATCGCCACATCACCCCTCAGGATCGACCTCCGACCTTTACTCACTGAGGGCATCCCCATCTTGGGCTCCTTCCTCAGGAAGAACCAGCGCGCCCTCAAGCTGAGCACGCTGACTGCTCTCAACATGATCGTGATGAACTACAGCGACAGCCTGAAGCCCCCTATGATCGAGGCTGTGCTCAACGAGCTACCTGCCCTGATAGAGGAGAGCGACATGCACATATCCCAGGTGGCGGTGATGCTTCTCACCTGTTTAGCTAAGGTGTGCCCCTCCTCCCTGTCCAAGATCGGGAACACTGTCCTACCTGGTGTGTTTCATCTGGTTCATTCCCCGTTGCTGCAAGGAGGGGCTCTGTCGGCCATCTTGGAGTTCTTCAAGGCCCTGGTGGTCACTAAGGCTGGGAACACGGGATACAACGACCTCCTGAAAGCTCTCACCGGTCCTTTCCACAGCTCAGGGAAGGCTGCAGGCCCCACGCCCATGCACAGACAGTCCTACTACTCTGTTGCCAGGTAGGAGTAGTGGTTTGTTCGATTGATTGATTGATTCAGTGGACAGATAAAGAGTTAAAGGGATAGAGACAAGTGATATACTTACAGTGTCCTTTAGAGGCATGGGAAACATACAATTATGTTTTAATTTCTTCTGTTTTCTATTTTCTATTTTTTTTCTCATGTTTGGCCAGGTGTGTGGCTGCTCTATCCTCCGTGTGCCCTAAAGAAGCATCCGGAATGGTCACCAGCTTCATCCAGGAAGTCAAGAACCCCAAGTCTTCCGAGTCGGTCAGAATCCTGTCCTTCCTGTGTCTGGGGGAGGTGGGGCGCACCATGAACCTCGGGGGTCAGAAGGAGCTAAAGACCGTGATCCTGGAGGCCTTCTCCTCTCCCAACGAGGAGGTCAAGTCAGCCGCTTCCTGTGCTCTGGGGAACATCTGTGTGGGCAACCTGGAGGAGTACCTTCCCTTTATGCTGAAGGAGATAGGTAGCCAGCCTAAGAGAAGGTACCTGCTGTTACACAGCCTCAAAGAGGTGATCAGCGCCTGCTCGGCGGAGAGCTTGATGGCCCACGTCGAGGATATCTGGGCTCTGCTCTTTAAGAACCGTGAGTGTGCCGAGGAGGGGACGAGGAATGTGGTGGCGGAGTGTCTGGGAAAACTCACCATGGTCAACCCGGCTCAGCTCCTGCCCAGGCTCAAACAACAGCTGTCTTCAGGGTCTCCTGTGGCCCGCAGTACTGTGGTCACTGCTGTTAAGTTCACCATCGTTGATCAGCCTGTACCCATAGATTCACTACTCAAAGGATGCATAGGTAAGATGTCAAAGTGGCTCAACACAGGTCAAATGACAACCGTATTCCCTATACTGCACTACTTTGGGTTAAAGCCACATCTGGTTAAATGTAGTGCACTGTATGGTGAAACAGGGTGTCATTTAAAATGTCCAGGGTTGTATTCATTCAGGCAATGGCACAATGGGATTTTTTTTTTTTAGTTTTTTGCAACGGAAAACTAAATTGAGTGTTTGCTATTGGACTAGTTCAAGTAGTCCCTCCCTGTTTCAAGTTTGCTTTCTTCCATTTGGTTCTTAATGAACATCACCCTGTTCTCTATGACATCACCCTGTTCTCTATGACATCACCCTGTTCTCTATGACATCACCCTGTTCTCTATGCCAGGTGACTTCCTGACTACTCTGCAGGACAAAGACCCGAACGTACGTCGTGTGGCGTTGGTGATGTTCAACTCAGCGGCCCACAACAAACCTTCTCTGATCCGCGGTCTGCTAGCCTCAGTACTGCCTAGCCTCTACAACGAGACACAGATCAGGAAGGACCTTATCAGAGAGGTAGTGTGTAGTGTGTAGTGTGTGTGTGTGTGTGTGTGGCCTGCTAGCCTCTTCAATGAGAAACAGATCAGGAATGGCTGTTGCGGTGACCGTATTACCGCCACACCGGCAGTCATGTGTCACGACCGCAGTAAAATTCTACATGACCGTTGAGTCACTGTAATCTCCTCTTATGCACTCTGGACATGTTTTCAAACTACTACCGAATGTCCTACTGGCCTGCTATTAGAGCTTGACCATCAGGTCCTATGGCCTGCACTCTGTTGTCCTCTGACCAAATGGCCTGCTACTCTGTCCCTCTGACCATCAATAATGGCCTGCTACTCTGTTGTCCCTCTATATCAGGTACCTAATGGCCTGCTACTCTGTTGTCCCTCTGACCATCAGGTCCTACTGGCCTGCTACTCTGTTGTCCCTCTGACCATCAGGTCCTAATGGCCTGCTACTCTGTTGTCCCTCTGACCATCAGGTCCTAATGGCCTGCTACACTGTTGTGACCACTCTGTAGCAAATAGATGGAAATACATAGCCACTGATCATCCATTACCACAGCGGTTGAAACCTCATGGCGCTAGTTTCAATACAATAGCCAGCGCTTTCTGCATATTACTACGGTCCTCTGTAGCTAGTCAATACATAGCCACTGCATATTACACACGGTCCTCTGTAGCATAGCCACTGCATATTACACACGGTCCTCTGCGCTAGTCCAATACATAGCCACTGCATATTCCTCTGTCCTCTGTAGCTAGTCAATACATAGCCACTGCATATTACCCACGGTCCTCTGTAGCTAGTCAATACATAGCCACTGCATATTACACACGGTCCTCTGTAGCTAGTCAATACATAGCCACTGCATATTACACACGGTCCTCTGTAGCTAGTCAATACATAGCACCTGCATATTACACACGGTCCTCTGTAGCTAGTCAATACATAGCCACTGCATATTACACACGGTCCTCTGTAGCTAGTCAATACATAGCCAGCTGCATATTACACACGGTCCTCTGTAGCTAGTCAATACATAGCCACTGCATATTACACACGGTCCTCTGTAGCTAGTCAATACATAGCCACTGCATATTACACATGGTCCTCTGTAGCTAGTCAATACATAGCCACTGCATATTACACACGGTCCTCTGTAGCTAGTCAATACATAGCCACTGCATATTACACATGGTCCTCTGGCGCTAGTCAATACATAGCCACTGCATATTACACACGGTCCTCTGTAGCTAGTCAATACATAGCCACTGCATATTACACACGGTCCTCTGTAGCTAGTCAATACATAGCCACTGCATATTACACACGGTCCTCTGTAGCTAGTCAATACATAGCCACTGCATATTACACATGGTCCTCTGTAGCTAGTCAATACATAGCCACTGCATATTACACACGGTCCTCTGTAGCTAGTCAATACATAGCCACTGCATATTACACACGGTCCTCTGTAGCTAGTCAATACATAGCCACTGCATATTACACACGGTCCTCTGGCGCTAGTCAATACATAGCCACTGCATATTACACACGGTCCTCTGGCGCTAGTCAATACATAGCCACTGCATATTACACACGGTCCTCTGTAGCTAGTCAATACATAGCCACTGCATATTACACATGGTCCTCTGTAGCCTCTGGCGCTAGTCAATACATAGCCACTGCATATTACCATGGTCCTCTGGCGCTAGTCAATACATAGCCACTGCATATTACACATGGTCCTCTGTAGCTAGTCAATACATAGCCACTGCATATTACACACGGTCCTCTGGCGCTAGTCAATACATAGCCACTGCATATTACACACGGTCCTCTGTAGCTAGTCAATACATAGCCACTGCATATTACACACGGTCCTCTGTAGCTAGTCAATACATAGCCACTGCATATTACACATGGTCCTCTGGCGCTAGTCAATACATAGCCACTGCATATTACACATGGTCCTCTGTAGCTAGTCAATACATAGCCACTGCATATTACACACGGTCCTCTGGCGCTAGTCAATACATAGCCACTGCATATTACACACGGTCCTCTGTAGCTAGTCAATACATAGCCACTGCATATTACACACGAGTCCTCTGGCGCTAGTCAATACATAGCCACTGCATATTACCCACGGTCCTCTGTAGCTAGTCAATACATAGCCACTGCATATTACCCACGGTCCTCTGGGTTGGAGAGCTAGTCAATACATAGCCACTGCATATTACCCACGGTGGAGAGTACTTGGTAGCTCTGTAGCTAGTCAATACATAGCCACTGCATATTACACACGGTCCTCTGTAGCTCAATTGGTAGAGCCCATGGTGCGCTTGTAACGCCAGGGTAGTGAGGTTCGATCCCGGAGGGGACCACCCATACGTGAAAACTAAAAAAATTTATGCGCACATGACTGTAAGTCGCTTTGGATAAAAGCGTCTGCTGAAATGGCATATATATTATTATGATAGAACACATGGCAGAAAGAACACTTTTCAAAAAAAAAAACTGATTTCCCACCAAACACGGATATCATGGACTTGGTACATAACTGGTGAAAGCGTAAATCAAACAAATTCAGAGACCCAAGAGCCTACAATTATAGTTGAATTTTGCGGAACTACGCACTGTTTTCGCCACTGTGCGCCGGCACAGTCCAGTGCGTCCTGTGCTAGCACCACGCATGTGCCGTGCGAAAATGGGCATCCAGCCAGGACGGGGTGTGCCGGCTCAACGCTCCTGGTCTCCAGTACGCCTCCTCGGTCCTGCATATCCTGCGGCGGTTCTACGTACTGTGTTGCCAGTGCGCGTGCACAGCCCAGTGCGTCCTGTGCTGATGCCTCACACGTACTGTGTGGAAGTGGGCATCCAGCCAGGACGGGTTGTGCCAGCTCTACGCTCCAGACCTCCAGTGCGCCTCCACAGTCCGGTACGCCCCGTACCTGCTCCCCGCACCAAACCAGTGGTGCGCGTATCCAGTCCGGTACGGCCTGTGCCAGCTCCTCACACCAAACCAGTGGTGCGTGTCGTACCCAGTCCCAGTCCGGCCCGTGCCCCTGCTCCTCCGTGCCCAACCAGCTCCGGTGCGTGTCCACTCCAGCCCCGGCAGTCCGCCCCGTACCTGCACCTCAGCGGCACCAAGCGCAGTCCCGGTGCGTGTTCCCAGTCCGGCCCCGGCCCGTCAGCGGCCTGCTCCTCGCACCAAGCCAGTGTGGTGCAGCGTGGGAGGCTTTCCCAGTCCGGCTCCGGTCCCGTGCCCAGGGTTCCACGGGCTTGGTGCAATCCAGATTCCAGCTCCAGGGGGTCAGCGGCTCCACTCCGGAGCTGAATGCCCAGAGCAGGTCCCGCTCCACCGGTGCCCACGTCCAGCTCCGGTCAGTTGGTTTGGTCAGGGTTGGTTCCACTCCGGAGCCAGAGCAGTCCGCTCCACACCGGTGCCCAGTCCAACGGGGAGGCAGTAGGGGAGAGGTCGTCACGCCCGGAGCCGGATCCTGTCACGCCCTGTTTTTAGTTGGTTTGGTCAGGGCGTGAGATTCTATGCTAGAAATTCTATGTTTGTGTTCTAGGTATTGTATTTCTATGTTTTGGCCGGGTGTGATTCCCAATCAGAGCAGCTGTCGCTCGTTGTCTCTGATTGGGGGATCATACTTAAGTAGCCTGTTTGCCTACCTATTTGTGGGATCTTGTTCCGTGTTAGGCTTGTATGTGTTTAGCCTGAGGACTTCACGTTACGTTGTTT
This sequence comes from Coregonus suidteri, assembly GCA_036851935.1. Classification (NCBI taxonomy): domain Eukaryota; kingdom Metazoa; phylum Chordata; class Actinopteri; order Salmoniformes; family Salmonidae; genus Coregonus; species Coregonus suidteri. The sequence goes on along the minus strand of CM072225.1, from coordinate 7,042,083 downwards.
CTTGTTTTGTTTAATGTTTATTTGATTTAATAAACATGTTTGCATACCACGCTGCACCTTGGTCTGACCCATCTCTCAATGATCGTGACAGTAACGCCCAGGGTAGTGGTTCGATCTCTCCTGGGACCACCCATACGTAAAAATGTCACAAATGCGCACATGACTGTAAGTAGCAGAGAGCTGGGACCTGATATTTTGTTGGGTTATTTTGTCTGCTAATGAACCATACTTTGGATAAAAGCGTCTTCTAAATGGCATATTATTATTATTATTTTATTTTTTTCTTATTTCTTGTTTATTTCACAAAGAAAAAATATTTTGCATCTTCAAAGTGGTAGGCATGTTGTGTAAATCAAATGATGTTTGAAGAAAACCCCCCAATTAAAAAATCAATTCCAAAGATTAATTCCAGGTTGTAAGGCAACAAAATAGGAAAATGCCAAGGGGGATGAAGTTTATTTTTTGCAAGCCACTGTATCTTGTCTGCTAAATGAACAAGCCTACAGCCTATGGCATGGAGCATAGCCAGATAACATACAGTAGACTAACTCAAATACTGTTCTTCTGAAATACATTTTCTTCATATCATAATGTTTCTTTAGACCTGCCTAAAATATATAATGGATTTATTGTGATGGTGTATATTCAATTGTTTATTAGACTTTTTTAAATGTAGATGTTCCAAAGGCGGATGCAGAATGTATGGGAGGCCTGGAAATGCTAAACGTGTTTATGTTAGTTAACGGTCAATTACCGTGAGACCGGCAGGCTTTTGCATGACAATAACCGTCTGACAAAATGTCATGACTGCCACAGCCCTAGAAAGGACCTTATCAGAGAGGTACACTGACAATTTATGTTCCAGTTTCCCAGACACAGATTAAAGTCCCAATGCAGCCGTTTTTATCTCAGTATCAAATATATTTCTGTGTAACAATAAGGTGCCATACTGTGGGTTTTTTTCTCCAATTAAAATTGTTAAAAATATACAAAAATAGCTTCTTAGCAAAGAGCAGTTTCTCAAGCAAGAATTTTGCTAGGACTCTGGGAGTGGTCTCACTGGGGATGGGAAAACTGAAAACTAGCTGTTATTGGCAGAGAGGTTTGGAACTCTCTTTCTTATTGGTCTATTTACCGCCTGGTGATGTCACCAGGAAATGCCAAAACTCCATCCCACCAAAACAGGCTGAAATTTCAGGTGGTCTTTTCAAACAGCTCTTACACTAAAAGTGCATTATCATAATTTTCACAATTTCACAGTATTATACCAACATCATAGTGTGGAAATATACACTGAGTGTACAAAACATTAGGAACATCTTCCTAATATTGAGTTGTACCCCCTTTTGCCCTCAGAATAGCCTCAATTTGTTGGGGCATGGACTCTACAAGGTGTAAAAAGCGTTCGACAGGGATGCTGGTCCATGTTGACTCCAATACTCTAATGCTCCAAGTTGTATCAAGTTGGCTGGATGTCCTTTGGGTGGTGGACCAGTCTTGAAAAGCCCAGAAACGTTGCAGTTCTTGACACACTCAAACCGGTGCGCCTGGCACCTACTGCCATAACCCATTGAAAGGCACTTAAATCTTTTGTCTTGCCCATTCTGAATGGCACACATACACAATCCATGTCTCAATTGTCTCAAGGCTGAAGAATCCTTATTTAACCTGTCTCCTCCCCTTCATCTACACTGATTGAAGTGGATTTAACAAGTGACATCAATAAGGGATCATAGCTTTCACCTGGATTCACCTGGTCAGTCTGTCATGGAAAGAGCAGGTGTTCCTGATATTTTGTACACTCAGTGTATACAACACAGGAAAATCACGTTTTTGAGTGCACTGGGCCTTTAATACAAGACCTGGACTAAAAAGCACTTTTAATGGCGCTGGTCCTAGGATTAATATCTGACTGGGAAACCAGCCCTATATGTGTTGAGTGGAGTCCTCTGTGTGCATTTTAATAAATCTCATGTACTGACTATGTGTTGAAAATGTGTAATGCTACAAAACAACCGTTATCGAAGAGGACACTAACACTCTCTCTCTCCATCTCTCTCCATCTGTCATCATGTCAGGTGGAGATGGGTCCGTTCAAGCACACAGTGGACGATGGTCTGGACGTGAGAAAGGCAGCGTTTGAGTGCATGTATACCTTACTGGACAGCTGCCTGGACTTCCTGGACATTTCCGAGTTTCTGGAACACGTCGAAGAAGGCCTCAAAGACCACTACGACATCAGAGTAAGACTGCAACGCAAACTTTATTAGGACGGCAAACTAACTTCCTGAAAGGCCTAAAGCAGTCCCCTAAAACACATGGTACTGGCGTTTCAGGACACTCCTAAACCCGGACAAATGATGCGTAAAGTACACAGCCAATTCAATGGTTTTTCGATGAGAGCAGTGCGTTTTTAGGGAGCCGGGGAGGGTCACGCGCTGTCTGTCAGAAAAGTTGGGGAGGTTTTAATCTTTAAATCTAAATCTTAAATCACCCAGAACCTGCTCCGTTTTTGGTGGAGGCTGTTACGAGAGACCAACTTTGATGCAATGAGAGATTTGTCAACCAATGCTACCAGTGAATAAAGATGTACTTATCACGACCGCCTCAGACCGCCTCACCGGTTCAGACCGGTTCAGACCGCCTCAGACCGCCTCAGACCGCCTCAGACCGCCTCAGACTCAGACCGCTTCAGACTGCCTCAGACCGCCTCAGACCGCCCTCAGACCGCTTCGCCTCAGACCGCTTCAGACCGCTTCAGACTGCCTCAGACCACTTCAGACTGCCTCAGACCGCTTTGCTCAGACCGCCTCAGACCGCCTCAGTTGCTAAGTTCTCCAGATTCCATTACTCTTTTTTTTTGTATTGGCATTAGCACAGTATACATGATCCCAATTCTAGCTCCAAGACAGTGGCAATTTGAAAACATGAAAAAGTCGATTGTGCTGATTTATAGGCACATTGAACCACGTCGAGGCGCGCCGTACATTAAAACATGTCAGTGGCTAGTGCTGAAACGAAGAAGTCGTATCCGAATGAATTCCTCCATCTTGAAAAAACGGATAGAATGTCTCACCCATCTTATTTCTCTAAAGTTTCATCCTGCCTGCCCCCCCCCCCCAGATGTTGACGTTCATCATGCTGGCCAGACTCTGCTCTCTGTGTCCCAACGCTGTGGTCCAGAGGCTGGACAGACTGATCGAACCTCTCAGAGCTACCTGCATCACCAAGGTAAGGAGACTGATGACATGGCAGTCCACACAAGCCTCCAATAATTAAAGGCGCCGCTTTTCTTATCTGGATGTTAACAAACTAGAACAGATCCACCTTGACTTGTGCACAGGACTCATTTTTTTTGCACTTTTTGTCTGGTTTGAATTGACTAACCAGTTCGTCCATAAACATCTTAAAATTGCTATGCTAAGCTATGCTGGTTAGGAAATATAACTGTGAAAGTGGGTGAGTGAACACCAATCAAAACAATGTGCATGATCATACAAGGGGTAATTAAAAGATGTCATCATCTTCGTCCCAGGTGAAGGTAGGGCCTGTGAAGATAGGGCCTGTGAAGATAGGGCCTGTGAAGATAGGGCCTGTGAAAATAGGGCCTGTGAAAGTAGGGCCTGTGAAGATAGGGCCTGTGAAAGTAGGGCCTGTGAAAGTAGAGCCTGTGAAAGTAGAGCCTGTGAAGGTAGGGCCTGTGAAGGTAGGGCCTGTGAAGGTAGGGCCTGTGAAGGTAGGGCCTGTGAAGATAGGGCCTGGGAAGATAGGGCCTGGGAAGATAGGTCCTGTGAAGATAGGGCCTGTGAAGGTAGGGCCTGTGAAGATAGGGCCTGTGAAGGTAGGGCCTGTGAAGGTAGGGCCTGTGAAGGTAGGGCCTGTGAAGATAGGGCCTGTGAAGGTAGGGCCTGTGAAAATAGGGCCTGTGAAGATAGGACCTGTGAAGATAGGGCCTGTGAAGGTAGGGCCTGTGAAGATAGGGCCTGTGAAAATAGGGCCTGTGAAGGTAGGGCCTGTGAAGGTAAGGCCTGTGAAGATCGGGCCTGTGAAGATAGGGCCTGTGAAGGTAGGGCCTGTGAAGGTAGGGCCTGTGAAGGTAGGGCCTGTGAAGTTAGGGCCTGTGAAGGTAGGGCCTGTGCCAGTCCTCAGTCTAAGAACCTCCTATCTGCGTTGTATTACATTTACATTTTAGTCATTTAGCAGACGCTCTTATCCAGAGCGACTTACAGTTAGTGAGTGCATACATTTTTCATACTGTATCTCGTACTTAGGCAATATGCCAAGTGGGAAATAGTGTGAACTAACATACACCAAAAGTATGTAGGACATTTACATCAGAATTACAGATCAATGTTCATCCTGCAAGCATTTTATATACAGTGAGCTCCAAAAGTATTGGGACAGTGACACATTTTTTTGAAATGATACAGTGACTATGAGGTTAAAGAGTGCAGACTGTCAGCTTTAATGTGAGGGCATTTTCCTCCATATCAGGTGAACCGTTTAGAAATTACAGCACTTTGTGTACGTAGTCCCCCCATTTTAGGGCACCACAGTGCCTTCAACAAGTATTCATACCCCTGGACTTATTCCACATTTTGTTGTGTTACAGCCTGAATTCAAAATGGATTAAATACAAAAGAATCGCACCCATCTACACACAATACCCCATAAAGATAAAGTGAAAACATTTTTTTATTTTTTATTTTGGCAAACGAATTGAAAATGAAATACAGAAATATCTCCTTTACATAAGTATTCACATCCCTGAGTCAATACATGTTAGAATCACAATTGCACGTCTGGATTGAACAATATTTGCACACTATTCTTTCAAAAATTCTTCAAGCTCGGTCAAGTTGGTTGTTGATCATTGCTAAGCAATCATTTTCAAGTCTTGCCATAGATTTTCAAGCTGATTTAAGTCAAAACTGTAACTAGGCCACTCAGGAACATTCAATGCCGTCTTGGTAAGCAACTCCAGTGTATATTTGGCCTTGTGTTTTAGGTTATTGTCCTGCTGAAAGGTGAATTTGTCTCCCAGTGTCTATTGGAAAGCAGACTGAACCAGGTTTTCCTCTAGGTTTTTGCCTGTGCTTAGTTCTATTCCGTTTCTTTTTATCCTAAAAAACTCCCTAGTCCTTGCCGATGACAAGCATACCCATAACATGATGCAGCCACCACCATGCTTGAAAATATGAAGGGTGGTACTCAAGTGATGTGTTGTGTTGGATTTGCCCCAAACATAACGCTTTATATTCAGGACATAAAGTTAATTTCTTTGACACATTTTTACTTCAGTGCCTTATTGAAAACAGGATGCATGTTTTGGAACATTTGAAATTCACTGCTCGAATGAGGGACCATACAGATAATTGTATGTGTGGGATACAGAGATGAGGTAGTCATAAAAAAAATATGTTAAACACTATTATTGCACATGGTGAGTCCATGCAACTTATTATTTGACTTGTTTAGCAAATTTTTACTCCTGAACTTATTTAGGCTTGCCATGACAAAGGGTTTGAATACTTATTGTCTCAAGACATTTCAGCTTTTTATTTTTTACTAATTTGTAAAAATGTCTAAAAACATAATTCCTCTTTGACATTATGGGGTATTTATTGTGTGTAAGCAGTGACACAAAATCGCTATTTAATTCATTTTAAATTCAGGCTGTGGAAAAAGTCAAAGGGTGTGAATACATTCTGAAGGGAATACATAATCCCTGAAGGGACTATAGCTTTTTTTTTTTTTACAATTCAACCAGTATCAGTGAATCTAACCTCGACATTATGGTTTAGTGCTGGCGTAAATTTGCCAACATAGCTCTGTGATGCAATCGTAGTGTTTTGATACATGAGTTTTTTGAATGACTACCTCATCTAGCTGATAAGTACCGCCGAGGGACACATTACACATAGCTCTGTGTGTCAATAGTGTTTTAACATGATTTTTGAATGCCCTATTATCTGTAAGGTCTGCTAACCTCCCCTGTTGTTGTAATGGTGAGAGGTTAGCATGTCTTGGGGGTACGATATTTGTGCGTCTGTAACTTTCTCACTCATCAATATTCAATATTCCTTCAGGACTATCCGTAATGATGGTAGCATCCACAAAATAATGTCGAAGTGTTTAGAAACATATTCTATTCTTATTTACAATAAAAGTGACTCCAAAATAACACAATGCATGATTTATTTATGTATTATTGTTATCATTTCAAATCCAAAATGTTGAAGTATAGAAACAATAATAATGTGTCACTGTCCCAAAACTTTTGAAGCTCCCTGTATTTACGTTACGATAAAAAGATGTAACCAGTGCACTATCTGCTTCCTCTATCGCCATCCCAGGTGAAGGCGGGGTCAGTGAAACAGGAGTTTGAGAAGCAGGAGGAGCTGCGTCGTTCGGCGATGAGGGCCGTGGCAGCCTTGCTCTCCATCAGCGAGGTGGAGAAGAGCCCTGACATGGCCGACTTTGCCAACCAGATACGCACCAACGCAGAGATGGCCTCCATCTTGGAGAGCATCCAGGGAGACGCGCGCTCCAGCCCAGTGGAAAGCATGGACACCAGTTAGAACTAAAATGATAGGAGGATCGTTTTAAAGTTATTCTTTAAATTAATGACAAATAATAGAACAGAAACCGAAGCCAATTCCCACACATTTTGGCTCGATGAAAATTGTATGACTGTCGTTAGGCAGTATTCACTGCCACTGAAATGATTCATATTCTGCCTTGAAAGTTGAGTTGGAAACGTGCCTTTTTTCACTAGTCAGGATGTGTCGTAGGCCATAATCATGCCTTCTGGTCATTGAGGTAATACTTTATTCAAAGGACTTTAAGGCCAGTGGTATTCAGTGCCATTTTTTAGGGATGTGATATTGATACAGTATTCTCAATGAACACATTGCAAATAAACCAACGTTTTGTTCATTTAACTGTGCACCATCTAGTGTGTAAAATGTTAGACTTGCATAATGCATTACAAACCCCCCCCCCCCCCCCCCCCCCCCCCTAATATACAGTGCATTCGGAAACGCATTAAGACTCCTTTACTTTTTCCACATTTTGTTACATAACAGCCTTATTCTAAAATTGATTAAATCGTTTTTTCTCCCCTCATCAATCTACACACAAGACCCCATAATGACAAAGCAAAAACAAGTTTAGACATTTTTGCAAATGTATAAAAAAATATATATATATATATCACTTTTACATACATTACCGGTCAAAGGTTTTAGAACACCTACTCATTCTAGGGTTTTTCTTTATTTTTGCTATTTTCTACATAATAGTGAAGACATCAAAACTATGAAATAACACATATGGAATCATGTAGTAACCAAAAAAGTGTTAAACAAATCAAAATATGTTTTATATTTGAGATTCTTCAAAGTAGCCACCCTTTGCCTTGATGACAGCTTTGCACACTCTTGGCATTCTCTCAACCAGCTTCATGAAGTAGTCACCTGGAATGCATTTCAATTAACAGGTGTGCCTTGTTAAAAGTTAATTTGTGGAATTTCTTTCCTTCATAATACGTTTGAGCCAATCAGTTGTGTTGTGACAAGGTAGGGGGCGTATACAGAAAATCTATATACAGTGTGTGCAAATGTAGTAAGTTATGGAGGTAAGGCAATAAATAGGCTGTAGTGCAAAATAGTTACAATTTCGTATTAACACTGGAGTGATAGATGTGCAAAAGATGATGTGCAAATAGAGATACTGGGGTGCAGGGGTGAGGTAGTTGGGTGGGCTAATTACAGATGGGCTGTGTACAGGTGCAGTGATCGGTAAGCTGCTCTGACAACTGACGCTTAAAGTTAGTGAGGGAGATAAGAGTCTCCAACTTCAGAGATTTTTGCAGTTCGTTCCAGTCATTGGCAGCAGAGAACTGGAAGGAATGGCGGCCAAAGAATGTGTTGGCTTTGGGGATGACCAGTGAGATATACCTGCTGGAGTGCATACTAAGGGTGGGTGTTGCTATGGTGACCATTGAGCTAAGATAAGGCGGGGATTGGCCTAGCAGTGATTTATAGATGACGGAGCCAGTGGGTTTGGCGACGAATATGTAGTGAGGGCCAGCCAACGAGAGCGTACAGGTCATAATGGTGGGTAGTATATGGGGCTTTGATGACAAAACTGATGGCACTGTGATAGACTACATCCAATTTGCTGAGTAGAATGTTGGAGGCTATTTTGTAAATGACATGGCCGAAGTCAAGGATCGGTAAGATAGTCAGTTTTACGAGGGCATGTTTGGCAGCATGAGTGAAGGAGGCTTTGTTGCGAAATAGGAAGCCGATTCTAGATTTAACTTTGGATTGGAGATGCTTGATGTGAGTCTGGAAGGAGAGTTTACGGTCTAACCAGACACCTAGGTATTTGTAGTTGTCCACATATTCTAAGTCAGACCCGCCGAGAGTAGTGATTCTAGTCGGGCGGGCGGGTGCAAGCAGCGTTCGATTGAAGAGCATGCGTTTAGTTTTACTAGCGTTTAAGAGCAGTTGGAGGCTACTGAAGGAGTGTTGTATGGCACTGAAGCTCGTTTGGAGGTTTGTTAACACAGTGTCCAATGAAGGGCCAGATGTATACAAAATGGTGTCGTCTGCGTAGAGGCGGATCTGAGAGTCACCAGCAGCAAGAGCGACATCATTGATTTACACAGAGAATAGAGTCAGCCCGAGAATTGAACCCTGTGGCAGCCCCATAGAATCAGGCCTTCATGGTCGAATTGCTGCAAAGAAACCACTACTAAAAGACACCAATAATAAGAAGAGACTTGTTTGGGCCAAGAAACACGAGCAATGGACATTAGACCGGTGGAAATGTGTCCTTTGGTCGGGAGTCCAAATTTGAGATTTTCGGTTCCAACCGCCGTGTCTTTGTGAGACGCGGTGTGGGTGAACATATGATCTCCGCATGTGTATTTCCCACTGTAAAACATGGAGGAGGAGCTGTTATGGTGTGGGGGTGCTTTGCTGGTGACACTGTCTGTGATTTATTTAGAATTCAAGGCACACTTAAACAGCATGGCTACCACAGCATTCTGCAGCGATACGCCATCCCATCTGGTTTGGGCTTAGTGGGACTATCAATTGTTTTTCAACAGGACAATGACCCAACACACCTCCAGGCTGTGTAAGGGCTATTTTACCAAGAAGGAGAGTGATGGAGGGCTGCATCAGATGACCTGGCCTCCACAATCCCCGACCTCAACCAAATTGAGATGGTTTGCGATGAGTCGGACCGCAGAGTGAAGGAAAAGCAGCCAACAAGTACTCAGCATATGTGGGAACTCCTTCAAGACTGTTGGAAAAGCATTCCAGGTGAAGCTGGTTGAGAGAATGCCAAGAGTGTGCAAAGCTGTCATCAAGGCAAAGGGTGGCTATTTGAAGAATCTCAAATATAAAATATATTTTGATTTGTTTAACACCTTTTTGGTTACTACATGATTCCATATGTGTTTTTTCATAGTTTTGATGTCTTCACTATTATTCTACAATGTAAAAAATAGTAAAAATAAAGAAAAACCCTTGAATGAGTAGGTGTTCTAAAACTTTTGACCGGTAGTGTAAGTATTCAGACCCTTTGTTGAAGCACCTTTGGCAGTGATTACAGCCATCAAGTCTTTTTGGGAATGACGCTACAAGCTTGGCACACCGGTATTTGGGGAATTTCTCCCATTCTTCTCTGCAGATCCTCTGAAGCTCTGTCAGGTTGGATGGGGAGCTGCACAGCCATTTTCAGATCTCTCCAGAGTTGTTCGATCGGGTTCAAGTCCGGTGCTCTGGTTGGGCCACTCATGGATATTCTGGTTGGGCCACTCTTGTGTTGTCTTGGCTGTGTGCTTAAGGTATTTGTCCTGTTGGAAGGTGAACCTTCGCCCCAGTCTGAAGTTCTGAGCGCTCTGGAGCAGGTTTTCATCAAGGATCTCTCTGTACTTTGCTCCGTTAATCTTTCCCTCGATCCTGACTGGTCTACAAGTCCCTGCCGCTGCCACCACCATGCTTCACTATAGGGAAGCTCCGTCACAGTGACCATCGGGTTCTTAGTCACCTCGCTGACCAAGGCCCTTCTCCCCTAATTGCTCAGTTTGGCCGGGTGGTCAGCTCTAGGAAGAGTCTTGGTGGTTCCAAACTTCTATTTAAGAATGATGGAAGCCACTGTGTTCTTGGGGACCTTCAATGCTGCAGACATTTTTTTAGTACCCTTCCCCAGATCTGTGGCTCAACACAATCCTGTCTCGCCGCTCTAAAGACAATTCCTTTGACATCATGGCTTGGTTTTGTGTGTAGATTGATGAGGGGAACAAAATAATTTAATCAATTTTAGAATAAGGCTGCAACGTAACAAAATGTGGAAATAGTAAAGGGGTCTGAATACTTTCCGAATGCACCGTATATCACACTGAAACCATACCCTAAAAGCAGGGTTCCCAAACTTGCGGCCCACGGGTGGTTTTATTTGGCACCCCAAGTTGAGCTAATTTAATTTTTTGCATTTTCATTGTTGGACATGACTAAAAACACACCAGGTAATCAGCTCCAAGTGATTTTAATTTTGGAAATCCGTTCAAGTATTCCCACGCACAGAGAAACACAAGATCGTATATAAACGTAAGCAAGGTTTGAAATGATGTTCATATCTGTTTGTGCTTCCATTTTATTAACTGGCCTGCAGTTGAATCTAGTTGATGATCCCTGCCCTAAATGCATTACAACCCCCCCTAATATAAAATCACACTAAACCATATCATAAAAACACGCAAACAATACAGTAAATACTATTTACAGGTGTATTTATAATTTATTGAACAAACAATAAATAGAGGAAATAGAGGCGCGTCCCAGATCACTCGTGTTCCTCGCTGCGTAGCCTGGCGTTGGGGTTGGTGATCTTGATGGCCAGTTGAGCTGCCCTCTCCACGATCAACTTCCTGTTCTTAGACGACACATTGTGGGCTATCTCTGCAGCATGGGTCCTGTGGAGTACAAGGGGAGAGATTGGTTACAGTGACAGACATGCGAGGGCGAAAAGGAGATTTAATTTCTCCGGAAACAACAACTGATGTCATCAGGGTTAGGGTCAATTATATTTCAATTCAAATTTCCCACAATGCTTTTTAATTAAAATTGAATTTTTTCACCCCAACCCTTGTTCGAACAAAATCAATTTGAAGAGCCATGCATACACCACTTAAAAATCTATCACACAACATGCCATATTCCTAACACCAAAACTATAAAGCACGTAGATAAAGCTCAGCCACATGCAACTATAATAGCCACGTTCCCGGTTGATGATGTAGCAGGTTATCTTCCACCTCCTGGCTACGGGGAAAGCTAAGGGTGGAATGGGTACGTCCTCTGCCGTGCTCTCCCTCCTCCTTCAAAACACCCGTCATGAGTATGGCAGACCCAGCAGGCAACGATGAGAGGAGGAGTCAGGGGAGGAGGGGGAGGAGGAGGAGTCAGACCCTACTAGATCTACAGGACATTATACACCATGCAGGACATCTACTGGTTAACACACACACACACACACACACACACACACACACACACACGGTTAAACACACACACACACGGTTAACACACACACACACGGTTAACACACACACACACACACACACGGTTAACACACACACACACGGTTAACACACACACACATGGTTAACACACACCCAAGTAGGACCCACATAGCCTGGTCGAGCAGACAAACCGCTACTCTCGTGTCTCATTTCAGAATGTGAGCTATTTGCGAGATCAGGCTGGTTCCACCAGGCTAGGACACAAACATTACACCAAATGAAATATTGCACTTGAATGAACACACTTCAAAATAAAAAACAATGAATAGGAGTCAAAAAAAAAAATAATATTCACAAGACTCACGGTCGGACAAACCAAACCATAACGTTGCACCACATGCTGAACCACGAGTCTTACCTTCCACACGAGGGCTACGTTCAGCAGGAAACCCAAACGTTGTTGAACGTTACAGGTGTCATGAAATGTCATGAATAGAGCCAACAGGACTCCTTCTTACACCCGTCTATTATATAGGTTGTACATTCCATAATTTCTATGTGAAACGTTCCACAACGTGGTGCCCTGCTGAATGCAGCCCTGCTTTCTGATGAAACTCTCCAGTCTCCAGCCGATACTTACACCAATCCAATGCTTTTAAATCCATGACGGGGATTGGGACTTACTTGTTGCTCATCATGAGGACCTCCAGCTCTCTGATGTTGTGGACCAGGAACTTCCTGAAGCCGGAAGGCAGCATGTGTTTGGTCTTCTTGTTGCTACCGTAGCCGATGTTGGGCATCAGCATCTGGCCCTTGAAGCGCCGGCGCACCCGGTTGTCGATTCCACGGGGTTTACGCCAGTTTTGCTACAAAGAAGAAACGTAAGAGAGGTGAGTAGTAAGGCGATATCCCGCGAATACAGTAGCCAGCTAGCGCGGTGACTAAACTGGTTACGTTAGGGAAGTGTTTAGGCCAGTTAAGACAGACCGTTCACTTTCATTTTAGTCATTTAGCTTTAACACTTATCCAGAGCGACTTACCGTTAGTGGCATACATTTTATTTTATTCATAGGGAATCGAACCCACAACCCTGGCGTTTAGGCCATGCTTACCAACTGACTAGATCCCTGCCGGCCATTCACCTCCCCTTGGACGACGCTGGGCCAATTGTGTGCCGCCCATCCCGGTCGCGGCCGGCTACGACAGAGCCTGGATTCGAACCAGGATCTCTAGTGGCGCAGTGCCTTAGACCACCGCACCACTCATTCACATTCCTTAACTTAAAGACGCACTTAAGCACAACAAATTCACAACATGGTAAGAATTGGAAATCGTAACATACAAATTGTAGGAGGTAACGTCATACAAAAATGGATGACGTACACAACAAAAATGGGGGCCACTTTTGGCTCGCGAGCACCACTTCCAAAACTATACGAAAACACGGGGTGCATCTTTAACCCCGTCAGTCCCGAGACCCTAGCAACAATCGTCTTGTCATTTATCCGACTGTCATTTATCTGCATGTCCAGCCCTTATATTTAGCCTCACAATGAAGCGTTTTACCATTATCGTCATGACAGCCAGGGCTACAAGTAGAACACAAAACTATTTGACAATCAGTTGCATTCATACGTTTTATTGACGTATAATCCGCCAAATCAAAACACCTGTCCAAAATTAATTTGTATGAACGCAGTAAATTTGCTTAGTGGGATATGAATATCAAAGTATTCAGTGACAACTGTGTGGAGTTCTGTGTTTGTGACAGCAACTGTGACCTTATTACAGTATTATAGACATTATGTCCTGGGATTCCCTATGATCTTCTCGGTAGAAGAACCCCTTACAGTATTATAGACATTATGTCCTATGATCTTCTATGTAGAAGAACCCCTTACAGTATTATAGACACTATGTCCTGGGATTCCCTATGATCTTCTCTGTAGAAGAACCCCTTACCTTCTAACCACTTGTGTAGATCGTGAGTGCAATAGAGCAAAACATGTTACATGTATTTGTGAGTCTCAGCTTTTCATACATCACTTTTAACAGTTTGTAGCACGGGGCCCCGTGTAGCTCAGTTGGTAGAGCGTGGTGCTTGCAACGCCAGGGTTGTGGATTCGTTTCCCACGGGGGGGGGCCAGTATGAAAAATGTATGCACTCACGAACTGTAAGTCGCTCTGGATAAGAGCGTCTGCTAAATGACAAAAATTTTAAAATGAACCATTCGGACTCTACTTCAGCCCCCGTTAAATCAGACTTATCGCACACAATGTTTAAAAGGGGTTCGAAATCCAAATCGCGCAGGCGTCGTGGTGGGAATTATTGGGTTAAGGAAGCAGCAGCAGTAAGTGTCACTTTCAGAGATTGCTCTTCATTTGCATGTTCCAGACCTCAACCAAGATCTGGGTCGTGTTCATTAGACACCAAACAGAAGAAAACAAACGGACACAGGAAGGAACTACCGGAATTTGTCCAATAAGAAACACTTGTTTTCCATGTGCCCTAACGCAGTGGTTTTCAAACCTCTCCTCGGGGGACCCCCAGATGTTTCACAGTTTTGTTGTAGCCCTGAACTAGCTCACTGATTTACCTCATCAAGGGCTTGATGATTAGTTGACAAGTTGAATGAGGTGTGGTGGCTGTGGAATTGTTAAAATACACAGAACAGCTGGGGGGTCCCTGAGGATAGGTTTGAAAACGCCTGGTTCAACACATTAACGTAGCAAGGATTCAAATACTGTTGCTACAATTAATTATATATAGTGGCCAACACCAACTGTACCTTGACTTTGACATAGCGGTCTGACTGATGTCTGATGAACTTTTTCACCCTCTTCTTGAAGATCTTGGGCCTTTTCAGAGGCCTCAATGCTGCCATGTTGCCTGGAGGAACAGAAACCAATAGTCTGTTAGCAGTAGCCTGGAGGAAGCAGTCTTTTCATCTTTCCCATTGGATTTACAGACCTTTATTAGGTACCCACAGGGGCTGTTAGCTAAGTAACTTGTTTGAGACCAGCTGGAACTCATTGGGTCATCAGGTAGCCTAGAGGCAAGTCAGCAACCGGAGGGTTGCCAGTTCAAATCCCGGGTCTGACAGGAAAAATCTGCCGGGAAGTGAGCTGGCAACCAGAGGGTTGCTGGTATCAAATTATTATTATTAAATCCTAGATGCCATTGCCTGTCGTTGTGCCCTTGAGCAAGTCACTTAACCCTCCACAACAACTGCTCCACGGGTGCCCTAGCTTCTGTAGAGTCTGCAACAACCAGATGTTCCATTTTTCAGGGGAAATGTAAAGAGCCTGTGACGACTTCAGCTTTTGGACATTAACGCCACACTCCATCTTAACTCCTCCACCACATTAACTGGATTGGTTGAACAGTGCAGAAAAAAAAACCCCTCTGTGACAGCTTTTCTTCTTGTCAAGACAAGTACTTAGGGGAAGGGATCTGGTTTCAGGCGTTTCTTTTACACCTGACACGTTGGGTCAGGCGCCCAGTTTGGCAGCACCCCACTCTAACCTGTATTGTGTATCTTAAACTTAACCATGCATAGTATTCCTCATCCACTGGTCACTGTGTGTGTAGGTTTAGCTTATGAAAGGACTGTAAATTGTTTTCTTGAACACAAACTCATCCAGCCAACCAATATAGGTAGCATGCTGGCCTAGCTAAATGCATCGATATTATTATTTTTTTAAACAA
Organism: Coregonus suidteri; assembly: GCA_036851935.1. NCBI lineage: Eukaryota > Metazoa > Chordata > Actinopteri > Salmoniformes > Salmonidae > Coregonus > Coregonus suidteri. The sequence continues at coordinate 7,026,832 of CM072225.1, read as the reverse complement.
GGATGCAGAAAACTACAGTAGGCTAATTTGCTTTGCTAGCTAATTCCCGCAGCTTGAATCGTTAATATGCCCGCGTCATTTGTAACGATTTGTTCATTTGATGTGCAATGTTTCCGCTGCAGTCGTGATACTTGCAGCAATGTGTCAAAAGCTTGTGGTCAGACATGATGGGACAGCCACGTCACTATAGCTGACAACTAGCCATATGGTCTCAGAAAACTCAACCGACCCGTCTTCCAACTTTTCCCCTAGTTACGTGTAGTCAAATCCATAGACACTAGCATCTAATTTGGCCAACTGTGGATCTGCAAAAGTAGACCGCCGCAGTTAGTAGAGTGAAATAACACTAGCGGCTACTTAACCATCTTTTGAGCCGACATCCCAATGTCCAATCTGCCCATTTTTATAAGAGCCACACATCTACAATGTCCAGCAGCAATAACGACAAATATATAAAGTTCGATTGAATATGTAATGAATACCGTTGATTTTGATGGATTAGAGTCATACAATTATAACGATGCTGACTGATTTCCATTTTCACTTACCGTTCGGTCTGTCTGCCTACTTCCAGGCAGTTCAAAGAAAGAGGGTGGAGACTCTTCTTCTTCCTCTTCCGTGGAGTTTAAACAAGATAGACCACAGCCTGTCGTTTCTTCTTCTTTTTCTTCAGTGGGGGTTTATCGGCGGTTGGCATCCAACGTTATGGTGCATTACCGCCACCTACCGTACTGGAGTGTGGGCCAGAGACGGGGATAAACTAAATCCTACCTGCTAACCCCGTTTCTCTTAAAAAAAGATAACAAAATATTTGAGACTATATCTAATGACGCTCTACTCAATATACTCTTTAAACTAATTTCCTGTATCCCCTTCTCCCTCATACTAAATCTCATCCTCTCTCTTTCCCTCTGATACTGCCCACACTGTAGCAATACATGCTCCACAGGCTTTATTTCCTGACAATAATCACACTTTCCTGATGGATGCTTTCCTATCACGTTTAATGTCTTATTCAACTGGCTGTGTCCCACCCTTAATCTTGTAAAAATAGCCTCCTCTCTTCTGTCCCTTCCTGCCGTCCTCCCCTCCCCGACTTTCCTCTGTACTTGAAATAAATGCCTTCCCTTATTATCTCTATTCCACTGCTCCTGCCATCTCTGCACCGTCACTGTATATATCCGTCTTTTTGCCACTGCCTTGCTCATTGACACTTCAACATCCCCACTACTAAGTGCTTGTTTAGCCTGTTCATCTACCGCCTCGTTCCCCTCCACCCCCCACATGGGCTGGAACCCAAGTAAATATTTTCTGAAAACCCATCTGTTTAATCCTGCCATGGGTTTGTAGCACCTCATAAAGCAGGTCTTGTCTCTGGACTGGAGACTCATTAACACTGCACATGAATCAGAGCAAATAACTATTCTGTCTGGCTTAACTTCCTCCACCCACTGCAAGGCCAACAGTATGGCCATCAGCTCCACCCACTGCAAGGCCAACAGTATTGCCATCAGCTCCGCCGTATATACAGCCAGATGATCTGTGTAATACGTTTCCTGACTTCCACCCCACACTCCTGCACTACAAATGCTGTACCCAGTACATCCTGTCCTTGGATCTTTTGAACCATCTGTGTAAATGGCCACAAAATCCTGATACACAGTTTCCAGACGTTTCTTAAAGAAATCAGCTGGATCAACACCCTCCCTATCTTTCAGTAGTCTCTCCAACACTTCTAGATCAACTACTGGAGACGGGAGTAGCCATGGTGGATTTACAGGAATAACTACCGTTGGACTAAACTCCCTTCCATATAGTACCATCTCCTTCGCCTGGGTATTACCCACCCACCCCAAAGCTCGTGATCCCAGCATGCCTGTAAAATCCCTTTCGCAGGATGAGACACCCCATGTCCTTGTAGGTTGACCCAGTAATTCATTGCCAGCTGCTAGCCTGTCGTTTCCAATGGGAACAAATTAGTTATAGTGGGCAGAGCCAAGCAGGAGCTAGCGAGATCCTATTGGTCCGTTCTAGCATCATCTGCATATTCCGTTTGGGAACGCCTACTCAGTGAAGCGCCTGTGTGCAATAACTCAATTCGCCTTTGCACTTCTTCTAAACAACGCGATTTTTTTTACAACTTTGGCAAAGGGTAAAGTCCACTCTGTTCATAACATATTTCTAGTTTTGGGGAGCAGAAAACTGTAATGAGATCAAATGTTTAATCGATGAGGAAATGTCCAGAATGTCGGCCGAAATCCATCTCCTTCCATCTTCTCCCTCTGCTGGCCACTGGACTTCCTCTCACTGGAAACGCCAAGCGGATGCTTCACATTTATACAGTCGTGGTCAAAAGTTTTGAGAATGACAGAAGTGTTGGTCTTCACAAAGTTTGCTTCTTCAGTGTTTTTAGATATTTCTGTCAGATGTTACTATTGTATACTGAAATATAATTACAAGCATTCCATAAGTGTCAAAGGCTTTTATTGACAATTACATTAAGTTTATGCAATTTGAAGTGTTGACCCTTCTTTTTCAAGACCTCTGCAATCCCCCCTGGCATGCTGTCAATTAACTTCTGGGCCACATCCTGACTGATGGCAGCCCATTCTTGCATAATCAATGCTTGGAGTTTGTCAGAATTTGTAGGTTTTTGTTTGTCCATCCGCCTCTTGAGGGTTGACCACAAGTTCGCAATGGGATTAAGGTCTGGGGAGTATCCTGGCCATGGACCCAAAATGTCGATGTTTTGTTCCCCGAGCCACTTAGTTATCACTTTTGCCTTATGGCAAGGTGCTCCATCATGCTGGGAAAAGGCATTGTTCGTCACCAAACTGTTCTTGGATGGTTGGGAGAAGTTGCTCTCGGAGGATGTGTTGGTACCATTCTTTATTCATGGCTGTGTTCTTAGGCAAAATTGTGAGTGAGCCCATATCGTATCTGAAGATTATGCCTTTGTTAAATGTTTTTCATGAAGAAATGGAATGTTGGTTGTGTGTTAGTATCAAGAGGGAATGTTTTGGGTGTAACGCCACATCCAGTAGACCGGAAGTGTCTTGGAGACTGGGGATTGGTCAGAAGAGGTCAGTTTCATTGTTTATAAATAAGGGGGTTAGGCGAGGAAGACGTCAGAACGGCCATAGCAATCTGGGGAGCCGTTCTCCGGACATCGCGGGTCTGTACCTAGGCTGTAAACTCGTGATTTTAATAAAAGCCTCTCACACGATACAGCATAATGGACTCTGTGTTGACAGCAATAATTGCCACCATTCATCAGATACGACACCCACTCCCTTGGCTGAGAAGCAACCCCACACATGAATGGTCTCAGGATGCTTTACTGTTGGCATGACACAGGACTTATGGTAGCGCTCACCTTGTCTTCTCCGGACAAGCTTTTTTCCGGATGCCCCAAACAATCGGAAAGGGGATTCATCAGAGAAAATGACTTTACCCCAGTCCAATCCCTGTACCTTTCACAGAATATCAGTCTGTCCCTGATGTTTTTCCTGGAGAGAAGTGGCTTTCCTCGCTGCCCTTCTTGACACCAGGCCATCCTCCAAAAGTCTTCACCTCACTGTGCGTGCAGATGCACTCACACCTGTCTGCTGCCATTTCTGAGCAAGCTCTGCACTGGGTGGTGCCCCGATCCCGCAGCTGAATCAACTTTAGGAGATGGTCCTGGCGCTTGCTGGACTTTCTTGGGTGCCCTAAAGCCTTCTTCACAACAATTTAACCTCTCTCCTTGAAGTTCTTGATGATCCGATAAATGGTTGATTTAGGTGCAATCTTACTAGCAGCAATATCCTTGCCTGTGAAGCCCTTTTTGTGTAAAGCAATGATGACGACACATGTTTTCCTTGCAGGTAACCATGGTTAACAGAGGAAGGACAATGATTTCAAGCACCACCCCCCTTTTAAAGCTTCCAGTCTTATTCTAACTCAATCAGCATGACAGAGTGATCCCCAGCCTTGTCCTTGTCACCTGTGTTAACGAGAGAATCACTGACATGATGTCAACTGGTCCTTTTGTGGCAGGGCTGAAATGCAGTGGTAATGTTTTTTTGGGGATTAAGTTCATTTTCATGACAAAGAGGGACTTTGCAATTAATTGCAATTCATCTGATCACTCTTCATAACATTCTGGAGTACATGCAAATTGCCATCATAAAAAACTGAGGCAGCAGACTTTGTGAAAATTAATATTTGTGTCATTCTCAAAACTTTTTTCGATGGGTTTTAATGGCGGACTACAACCCAAAATGGCGGACTACAACACAAAATGGCGGACTACAACACAAAAAGTTGTATTGCTGCCACCAACTGGACGGGTTGAAAAAAAAAGGTAAAAATAAAATCCATACGTGATAGGGAAAACTAATTTAATCTACCCAAATAGAAATTGTACATTAGACAAAACCAAAACCAAACTCCCACTTCTTCCTTCCTTCAAATCTCCATAACCCCCTTCTCAGGCTCTAGGGCCTTAGGGGGTGGTACAGCTTGTGACAATACTCCATGCAACTCCTCCGCCGAGAAATATTTTAGTCTCAGAAACCGCTTCACCGCATCCACAATGATATCTACTTTCCTGGACCTCCTCTCCACCTTGGCAATGCCATTAATCATCCTTCTTAACCTTTAAAATGTCAGGGTCCTGCTGGTGAAAGGCATCCCCTGCTGCCTGCAGTGAAAGCCTATCCACCACCATGGACTCTTCAGGAGCACCATTCGAACCCTCAACCCTTTTAACAGCTGCTGCATATGATATGCTCTGGACAGCCCCGACTTTGGTCACCTCATTCTCTTTCAACCCTTGTGGGGCATTCCAAAGACGTGACTTCATGGTTCCCACCACAATTGCAACATGTCACATTTTCATCACTTTTAAAACACATGATGTGATCTTTTCCACAACTTGGACAACTCGGCTTTTCCCATCTGCAAACACTTGAAACATGTCCAAAAGCTTTACAGTGATCACACTGCATTGGTCTTGGGATAAATGCTCTGACTCTGTAGTTTATATACCCCAACTGCACTGGAGTGAGGAGAGACTCCATATCAAAAAACAAAATAACTTTTCCATAATTTTTAATCTCTTCAACATCGACTTCCCATGAGACGCCAGATATCACCCCCATGTTCCGAAGAGACACGTCAAACTTCTCAAACCGGATGAGACGCAACACGTTCTTTCTGATCCGCAGAAGTACAAAAATTCTAAACAAAGCCGCTTCTCGTGATCCTCACAGCCTTCACTTTACCCAGCACTCTCTCTACCAGTTTGGATATCTCAAATGGATTCTTCAAGATTGGTATTCCGATCAACTGCTCCTCATTAACAAACCGTACTCCTACAAGATACGAAGGGACATTCTCAGCACTGTACTCTACTTTGCTCCGTTTTCCATTCTTTTGGACAATATTCCAATTCTCCTTGATTCTACCGCCATTAGATTCACAATCCCCATCAGCGTCCGCTTCCGCCATCTTTCCTCTCACCAAACACCTCCGTCCCTACCCCATTGCAGTTGACATGGTGGAGTTTAACGGCGGTTGGCACACAATATGTTGCATTACTGCCCCCAACTCAACTATAGTATAAATCCATTACACTTTGTGATACAAAAAAGTGTAGGGTTATTTACCCTACCAACTAACCCTACACTCATTAAAAACCCACTACCCCATTCCACTACTTTGACCCTATCTGCTCCTGCATAATGCCAACGGCCTGGGAGGACGTGACACCATCACTCAACACACCCTGTAACTCTTCTGAAGTCAAATCTCGTATACCCAAATACTTCTCTGCAGCTGCCACCACAACATCTATTTTCTGTGATTTATGTTCCATTTCTGTGGTACAGTTGATAACCATCGCTATGAAGCCAACCTTACTGAAGCATATATCACCTATCCCTCTGTGCTGGCACAGATCTACTACCTACAGCGATCCTCTCAGGATCCCTCACCCTTGACCCATCCTCCTCTACTTTCTTCTCTGCCTCAGCATACGACACCTTCTGCACTACTCTGACTCGTCACCTCAACCTGCCTCTCTCGCACCGGACACTTCCGATCCCCAGCAACATGGGCACCCCTTACAGTTAACACACACATATTTATCCACCGAAACTACACAATCCTCTATCCCACACATCTTTATGAAGGTCCACCAGCAGAGCAGCCACCCGGAGGAGGAGGAGAAAGAGGCAGCAAGAGATAATTCAGAATGGGGAAGGGGGGGGGGGGTTTCTGTAAAGGGATTGGGGAGGGGACGAAGAATCAGAGAGGGATTTTAAAAGAATTAGAATTTGGTCAAGGGTTTTTGTTGGTTTGAGGTTGGGCGTGAAATTTAGATCATGAGTTTGGAGTGTTTTTAGAATGTGAGAAAGATGGGTGAGGAATTTCTTGCAGGATTTTTAACAGGTGAGCTGAGATTGTTCCCACTGATTGTTCAGCGTTTTTGTTTTTGGGGTTGTGTTCGGATGTTCAAGGCACACATCACGCTTGGAATGACTGACTTACTAACCAAAAGACGTAAGCCGTTGTGAAATCCATCTGTCATACACCTGTGTCTTATCTGGACTAAGAACAACAGCAATTAGTTTTGGGCATCATGTTGGTTCCCTCATTTTTGTTTTGATTAATATCTTTTAAATGATTATCATGATAATTGAGTGTTACTGTTTTTACATTTTTTTTTTTAGAGGTGTTTGTGTGAAAGAGTGTGTGTAAAATGGCTTTCATGCTGTCTGACACATGGCGCTTTTCTTGTTTGTTTTATGATTTTTTATATTGCTAAGTAAGTGTTCTGTAGTAGCAGATGAAATGCAACCACCGTGCATTTTATAAAACCTGTTGAGGATATTTACTATTTGAAAGATATTTTTGTGAAAAGTAAACATGGATTGGAATGTTTGGGAGTTGCAATTTCTAAGAGACATGATGTTTCTATTTATATATGGTTTCTGGTTCATGTAGTGGTGCATTGTCATGCCAAACTGTTTCTATTGTGATTGACTTCTAAATTGTACTGCTATTGTTGAATGCACAGAGTATAAAAGTGTCAGGGTGTGTTTCTCCACTAGGTTAGTTTCGTTTAGGCCCAATGGTTCTTTGGTGTCATGTATAGATTTTCACGTCATCCTAAACAATGGTTGTAATGTAGACTGTAAAGAACCATTGGGCCTAAACGAGGCTGGCTTGGTGGAGAAGTGCATTTTGATATTTTTTGTGCTCTGTGCATTTAGCGATAGCAGTATAATTTAGAAGTTAATCATAATTGAAACAGTACTCCCGAATCCAGGCTCTGTTGTAGCCGGCCGCGACCGGGAGACCCATGGGGCGGCGCACAATTGGCCCAGCGTCGTCCAGAGTAGGGGAGGGAATGGCCGGCAGGGATGTAGCTCAGTTGGTAGAGCATGGCGTTTGCAACGCCAGGGTTGTGGGTTCGATTCCCACGGGGGGCCAGTATGAAAAAATTAAAAAATAATGAATGCACTCACTAACTGTAAGTCGCTCTGGATAAGAGCGTCTGCTAAATGACTAAAATGTAAATGTAAATGTATCCACCGAAACTACACAATCCTTTATCTCATGCCCTCCTGCACACTTCCCACATCTTGGAATCTCCCTCCTACAAACTGCTGCGACATGACCATAAATGTTACACCTGAACCAGCGCAGTTAGGGCCTTTTAAAGGTGTGATCGATGCAGCGTTTGCTGACCATGAACGTGATCTCTGCAAGCATCTCCAAAATTACCTTCTGAAAGTCTATCGTTTACATTTTAGCAGACGCGCTTATCCAGAGCGACTTACAGTTAGTGAGTGCATACATTTTTCATACTGGCCCCCCGTGGGAAACGAACCCACAACCCTGGCGTTGCACGCGCCATGCTCTACCAACTGAGCTACAGGAGGCCCCATCATTGTGTAACTACTAGTACAATAGTATTATTTTTATTTTTGAATGACCACTACATTATCTTGAGTCTAAAGTAAATAACCTTAGGGTTTAATATCACTACCATGCTCCAGTCCTATAATATCACAATGCAACCACTTCCAATCCAGTACTGTTGTTACACTTCTCTACTTGTTTATGTGTGTTTGCCTGAGAATCCAAACTCCATGGTACTAACTCCATGGGCCCCGTGTAGCTCAGTTGGTAGAGCATGGCACTGGCAACGCCAGGGTTGTGGGTTCGATTCCCACGGGGGGCCAGTATGAAAAAAAAAAAAAAAAAGGAAAAAAAAAACGTGTAACTTACTAACTTTAAGTCGCTCTGAATAAGAGCGTGTGTAAAAATGTATTCGCCTTAGAGTGATGGTCATGACATGTGGCTTGATCTATAGTGTGTGTGTGTGTGTGTGCGCCCATGTCTTGTACAGTATCTGTGTATAAGCAGTTTAGAGAAGACCTTACCTCAGCACGTTGTTATGGAAACATACTTGCTCCACAACGTGTTCATCTTGGTATATGCAAACTAGACCACTGATGTCAGTTTATGAATTAATGACTGCTGCTTAATGTACGAGTGGCGCAGTGGTCTAAGGCACTGCATCGCAGTGCTAGCTGTGCCACTAGAGATCCTGGTTCGAATCCAGGCTCTGTCGTAGCCGGCCGTGACCGGGAGACCCATGGGGCGGCGCACAATTGGCCCAGCGTCGTCTAGGGTAGGGGAGGGAATGGCCGGCAGGGATGTAGCTCAGTTGGTAGAGCATGGCGTTTGCAACGCCAGGGTTGTGGGTTCGATTCCCACCGGGGTATGAAAAAAATAAAAAATAATGTATGCACTCACTAACTGTAAGTCGCTCTGGATAAGAGCGTCTGCTAAATGACTAAAATGTAATGTAAATGTATGTTTGATTGATCGCTGATTTCAGAAGCTGAAGCTAACCTCAAAGTGTACTGTTCTACTATTATAGTGATGAGTATGTAATCACTCTCTCCTTTAGCCTTGGCCAAACTATTCTGAACAAAAGTATAAACGCAAGCAGAAAACCTCAGCAGGATTTTGCTCTTAAATACACTGAACAAAAATATAAACACAACATGTAAAGTGTTGGTCCCATGTTTCATGAGCTGAAATAAAAGATCCCAGAAATGTTCCATATGCACAAAAAGCTTACTTCTCTCAAATTGTGTTCACAAATTTGTTTACATCCCTGTTAGTGAGCATTTCTCCTTTGCCAAGATAATCCATCCACCTGACAGGTGGGGCATATCAAGAAGCTGTTTAAACAGCATGATCATTACACAGGTGCACCTTGTGCTGGGGACAATAAAAGGCCACTCTAAAATGTGCAGTTTTGTCACACAACACAATGCCTCAGATGTGTCAAGTTTTGAGGGAGCGTGCACTTGGCACGCTGACTGCAGGAATGTCCACCAGAGCTGTTGCCAGAGAATTGAATGTTCATTTCTCTACCATAAATCGCCTCCAACGTCGTTTTAGAGAATTTGGCAGTACGTCCAACCAGCCTCACAACCGCAGACCACGTGCAACCACGCCAGCCCAGGACCTCCACATCCGGCTTCTTCACGTGCTGGATCGTCTGAGACCAGCCACCCGGACAGCTGATGAAACTGAAGAGTATTTCTGTCTGTAATAAAGCCCTTTTGTGGGGAAAACCTCATTCTGATTGGCCTGCCCTCCCAGGCCCACCCATGGCTGCGCCCCTGCCCAGTCATGTGAAATCCATAGGTTAGGGTCTAATGAATTTATTTCAATTTACTGATTTCCTTATTTGAACTGTTGCATGTTGCGTTTATATTTTTGTTCAGTATACATCCTGTGGTTGTATTCACCTTTTCAAAAAAGACAATTGCCTTTAAATGTCAACGGCGCTATAACACTGATCTTCTTAAGAGCCTTAACCTGTCCATACGAGCCTCCTTGGTGAAGATGTATTTATTGGCCAATCTGGTAATCTTGGGATTATACATGCAGTCCTCTGATTTGAAGATAATAAAGAATGTTATCGGTAAACTTTTGTCTCCTGGTTTGAATGGACAACGCACATAGTTCTCAGTTCTCAGTTGATTTACTGTGTTTCACACCTGAGTGTTCTTGATTTTTTACTTGGTTAAATTGTTCTTCCTGAAATATTTTTATTTTTTTAATTTTTTTATTTCACCTTTATTTAACCAGGTAAGCCAGTTGAGAACAAGTTCTCATTTACAACTGCGACCTGGCCAAGATAAAGCAAAGCAGTGCGATAAAAACAACAACAACACAGAGTTACATATGGGGTAAAACAAAACGTACAGTCAATAACACAATAGAAAATCTATATACAGTGTGTGCAAATGTAGTAAGTTATGGAGGTAAGGCAATAAATAGGCCATAGTGCAAAATAATTACAATTTAGTATTAACACTGGAATGATAGATGTGCAGAAGATGATGTGCAAATAGAGATACTGGGGTGCAAATGAGCAAAATAAATAACAATATGGGGATGAGGTAGTTGGGTGGGATAATTACAGATGGGCTGTGTACAGGTGCAGTGATCGGTAAGCTGCTCTGACAACTGATGCTTAAAGTTAGTGAGGGAGATAAGAGTCTCCAGCTTCGGAGATTTTTGCAGTTTGTTCCAGTCATTGGCAGCAGAGAACTGGAAGGAATGGCGGCCAAAGAATGGGTTGGCTTTGGGGATGACCAGTGAGATATACCTGCTGGAGCGCATACTACGGGTGGGTGTTGCTATGGTGACCAATGAGCAAAGATAAGGCAGGGATTTTCCTAGCAGTGATTTATAGATGACCTGGAGCCAGTGGGTTTGGCGACGAATATGTAGTGAGGGCCAGCCAACGAGAGCGTACAGGTCACAATGGTGGGGAGTATATGGGGCTTTGGTGACAAAACGGATGGCACTGTGATAGACTACATCCAATTTGCTGAGTAGAGTGTTGGAGGCTATTTTGAAAATGACATTGCCGAAGTCAAGGATCGGTAGGATAGTCAGTTTGCAAGCAGCGTTCGATTGAAGAGCATGCATTTAGTTTTACTAGCGTTTAAGAGCAGTTGGAGGCTACGGAAGGAGTGCTGTATGGCATTGAAGCTTGTTTGGAGGTTTGTTAACACAGTGTCCAATGAAGGACCAGATGTTTACAAAATGGTGTCATCTGCGTAGAGGTGGATCTGAGAGTCACCAGCAGCAAGAGCGACATCATTGATATACACAGAGAATAGAGTCGGCCCGAGAATTGAACCCTGTGGCATCCCCATAGAGACTGCCAGAGGTCCAGACAACAGGCCCTCCGATTTGACACATTGAACTCTATCTGAGAAGTAGTTGGTGAACCAGGCGAGGCAGTCATTTGAGAAACCAAGGCTATTTAGTCTGCCAATAAGAATGCGGTGATTGACAGAGTCAAAAGCCTTGGCCAGGTCAATGAAAACGGCTGCACAGTACTGTCTATTATCGATCGCGGTTATAATATCGTTTAGGACCTTGAGCGTGGCTGAAGTGCACCCATGACCAGCTCGGAAACCGGATTGCATAGCGGAGAAGGTACGGTGGGATTCGAAATGGTCGGTGATCTGTTTGTTAACTTGGCTTTCAAATACTTTTATAAAGGCAGGGCAGGATGGACAGTTTGGATCTAGAGTGTCACCCCCTTTGAAGAGGGGGATGACCGCGGCAGCTTTCCAATCTCTTGGGATCTCAGACGATACGAAAGAGAGATTGAACAGGCTGGTAATAGGGGTTGTGACAATTTCGGCGGCTAATTTTAGAAAGAAAGGGTCCAGATTGTCTAGCCCAGCTGATTTGTAGGGGTCCAGATTTTGCAGCTCTTTCAGAACATCAGCTATCTGAATTTGGGTGAAGGAGAAGCAGGGGTGGGGAATGGGCAAGTTGCAGCGGAGGGTGCAGAGCTGGTGGCCGGGGTAGGGGTAGCCAGGTGGAAAGCATGGCCAGCCATACCGTAGATTTATCGGTAGTGACAGTGTTTCCTAGCCTCAGTGCAGTGGGCAGCTGGGAGGAGGTGCTCTTATTCTCCATGGACTTTACAGTGTCCCAAAACGTTTTGGAGTTAGTGCTACAGGATGCAAGTTTCTGTTTGAAAAAGGCTAGCTTTTGCTTTCCTAACTGATTGTGTATGTTGGTTCCTGACTTCCCTGAAAAGTTGCATATCGCGGGGGGCTGTTCGATGCTAATGCAGTACACCACAGGATGTTTGTGTGCTGATCAAGGGCAGTCAAGCCTGGGGTGAACCAGGGGCTATATCTGTTCTTAGTTCTGAATTTTTTGATTGGGGCATGCTTATTTAAGATGGAGAGGAAAGCACTTTTAAAGAACAACCTAGGCATCCTCTACTGACGGAATGAAGTCAATATCCATCCAGGATACCAGGGCCGGGTCAATTAGAAAGGCCTGCTCGCTGAAGTGAATAACAACTGGCCATTTACATGAATCCCCCCACACACACACATTTGGAGTACAGTGCATTATCCCATCCCTGCATTGAGGTACGTTTTCTGACCCATATCTCGCGCCGGCTCCACTGTGTCTTAACGTGACCATGATTGCGTTCTGACCCCAGTGCAGCTCAGTGTAAACAAACATAAAGGTAGGGTCGGAATCTTCTGGCAAGGCCAGATCCAGTTCGGATTGGTTAGGAAAGGTTTGACTTTAGTTTCAGAACCTGTTTATTTCTGTAAAAACGTTTTTTGTTTGTTTTGTAAATAGTTTTTGCCACCATCATTATTCACCTCTAGCCTGAATAAAATCACTGTTTCTGCACCTTAGGCCTATCTTTTGCCTTCTGCCTGCTAAAACATTTTATATTCTGAATCAGGGGAGGTTGGAGAACAATCGACACCTCTTGTATTTAAAAAAAAATGTTTTGTAAAAGATTGAAATCATATATATATATATATTTTTTTTTTTAAATGCACACTAAAAAGGGTGTTGATTGTTCTCCATCCTCCCCTAATTCAGAATATATAAAAATGTTATTGACATGACATTCTTTATTCAATAGCTATTGACGAGAGAACCAAATATCCAATATAAAACAAATTTTACCTTGGTATACCGGACCATATACAGTACCTACCGGACCATGTACAGTACCTACCGGACCATATACAGTACCTACCGGACCATATACAGTACCTACCGGACCATATACAGTACCTACCGGACCATATACAGTACCTACCGGACCATGTAAAGTACCTACCGGACCATGTACAGTACCTACCGGACCATATACAGTACCTACCGGACCATATACAGTACCTACCGGACCATGTACAGTACCTACCGACCATATACAGTACCTACCGGACCATATACAGTACCTACCGGACCATGTACAGTACCTACCGGACCATGTACAGTACCTACCGGACCATGTACAGTACCTACCGGACCATGTACAGTACCTACCGGACCATATACAGTACCTACCGGACCATATACAGTACCTACCGGACCATATACAGTACCTTCCGGACCATATACAGTACCTACCGGACCATATACAGTACCTACCGGACCATATACAGTACCTACCGGACCATATACAGTACCTACCGGACCATATACAGTACCTACCGGACCATATACAGTACCTTCCGGACCATATACAGTACCTACCGGACCATATACAGTACCTACCGGACCATATACAGTACCTACCGGACCATATACAGTACCTACCGGACCATATACAGTACCTACCGGACCATATACAGTACCTTCCGGACCATATACAGTACCTACCGGACCATATACAGTACCTACCGGACCATATACAGTACCTACCGGACCATGTACAGTACCTACCGGACCATGTACAGTACCTACCGGACCATATACAGTACCTACCGGACCATATACAGTACCTACCGGACCATATACAGTACCTACCGGACCATATACAGTACCTACCGGTTATCTAAAAAGTCGGGTAGGCCTAAACAATATTTGCTTGTGGATATTTAGTCTCATTTGGAGCAGCAGAAGGACAAACCACACAGACAACCGGTAGAGTAAGTTTAATGTATTTTTTTCTCTCAATATTCTGGCTTGTAAGGAACATTTACACGATTATTGCAGGCATCGAGAGCATCCTGACTGGTATGGCAACTGCTTGGCCTCCGACCGCAAGGCACTCCAGAGGGTAGTGCGTACGGCCCAGTACGTCACTGGGGCCAAGCTCCCTGCCATCCAGGACCTCTATACCAGGCGGTGTCAGAGGAAGGCCCTAAAAATTATCAAAGACTCCAGCCACCCTAGTCATAGACTGTTTTCTCTGCTACTGCACGGCAAGCGGTACCGGAGCGCCAAGTCTAGGTCCAAAAGGCTTCTTAACAGCTTCTACCCCCAAGCCATAAGACTCCTGAACAGCTAATCATGGCTACCCGGACTATTTGCCCCCTCTTTTACGCTGCTGCTACTCTGTTTATTATTTATGCATAGTCACTTTAACTCTACCCACATGTACATATTACCTCAATTACCTCGACGAACCGGTGCCCCCGCACATTGAATCTGTACCGGTACCCCCTGTATATAGCCTCCCTACTGTTATTTTATTTTACTGCTGTTCTTTAATTATTTGCTATTTTTTATTTTTTACTTATCTATTTTTTACTTAACACTTTTTGAAATGTTCTTAAAAACTGCATTGTTGGTTAAGGGCTTGTAAGTAAGCATTTCACTGTAATGTCTACACCTGTTGTATTCGGCGCATGTGGCAAATAACATTTGATTTGATTTGATTAGTTTCAGGCTGTATGTACCAATTAATTGTGTATTATAGCCTAATTAATCAGACCACCTGTGATTCCTTTTTATACTATTCTAGTATAGCGTTTTAGTATTCTACTTTTATTTTTAATAATATATATAATAATATGCCATTTAGCAATAAGGCCTGAGGAGGTGTGCTAAGGGCTGTTCTTATGTACGACGCAACGCTGAGTGCCTGGACACAGCTCTTAGCCGTGGTATATTGGCCATATACCACAAACCCCAGAGGTGCCTTATTGCTATTATAAACTGGTTATCAACGTAATTAGAACAGTCAAAATAAATGTTTTGTCATACCCTGATATACCACGACTTTCAGCCAATCAGCATTCAGGGCTCAAACCACCCAGTTCATAATCTAGTGCAGGCTATGGTTAAAGATTCCATCAAAAAGTATTACCTGTTGACTTCGTATGAAACTGATGTCGTGTCGCCCTCCGGTGGCTGTGGATGATATAGCCTATCCTCGGTCTTATTTACAGAGTCCAACGCTTGAACGCCCAACACTACACTGAACTAATTCATGCAGGTCCGGGGTTGCGTGAGAGCAGCCAGCCAGCAAGAGCACATTGCGAAGAGACTATAATAAAGTAACCAAATACAACTCTTAAACTCATAAAATGTGCCCTATGGAAGATATCAAATGCTTTTTATGAAGCCCGTTGAATGTTTGAGCAAAGTAATTATATGGCAGTTTTCTAAAAACAGAAGATATTTTTTCCCGGGCGTGGTTTGCACTCGGCATTCCTTCTCATATGCCATGTGACCTAGACCCGATGATCAATTTAAACATGACATGGAAGGGGGTGGAATGCGACCAGGTATAGAGAAAGTTTAGGTAGTTTGAAAGAAACAAACCAGGGTATGGACGAAAAGGATGACGAACAACTGGGTGAGTTTACTTTTCTTTGTAATTTACTACAGGAAAGTGAAAGTGGCCATCGGTAAACGTCCGTGTGTCATCTCCTAGTGCAGTGGTTCCCAACCTGGGGTACTAGGACCCCTGCGGGTATTTGGCCTATCCACAGGGGGGTACTTGAGAAGACTCATGAGACCATAGGCCTAATGTTAAAATGCACATTAGGGGGTACTTCAGGGGGCAAAATTCAGTTGTTGGTGGTACAGTAACCGGAAAAGGTTGTGAACCACTGCCCTAGTGCAGGGTTCCCCAATCGGCAAACCTTATTTTGGCCGCAAAGTTTTCTGAGCCCCCCCCCCCCACTCCTCACCAGGAAATCAGATCAAATAGATTTTAATTCAGGAAATCTCTTCCCGAGTGTTTTCACGCATAAATAAATATTTGTACTGTTTGTAGGCCTATATGTATTTTTTTAAACTGACAAATAAAATCGATAAATCAATCAATAGAGAGGCATATGTGATCGTATCCCAACGTAATCAAGGTTTGAAATGATTTGTCTAATACTGTATCTGTTTGGGATTCTTGCGGTGAATTTGCAGTGTAGCCACGTGTCTATCCACAGTTTTTATGTGAGTAAAGTCATACGGTATATATATAAAAAAAAGTCATGACAGCCCTGATGGAAACAGGAAGTTTCGATACAATTTTATAAATGCCAACAGATCACCTGTTCATTCGACATGGTGGGATCTTTTTGTGTCGGTAAAATGTATTATGCTCGAGTCCACATTATTATGAATAATAGCGAGAATATTTGTATTTGTCAAACGGCGGTCAAGCATTGATCATCATGTCACCAGAATAAGACCCTCAATATATTTATCGGAAAGCAGCATCAAGCTCATTACCCCTACACTTTCACGACCATGTGAAGTTCATCATAATGTATTTAGTCTGTAGCCTAATAAACTGCATGGTTTGCCGAGTCGTAGTGGGAGGACCACACACCATATCATCCCGTGACTCCAAGTTTACTTTGATATGATGGTTGTTATATCAATGTTTGAGCGTAAAGGCATTTCCACTGCCAATTCATTTTACCGACACAAAAAGCTCCCACTATGTCGAACCAACAAATTATGTCGGCATTTATACAATTGTACTGAAACTATTTGTTTCCATTGCAGCTGTCGTGTTTTTTTTCTTCTTTTCGGTATGACTTTACTCGCATAAAAACTGTGGATGTAAAGGAGGTTCCTACCCAGGTTTCAATCCAACTTTTTATGCTAGTATAGAACATGTCGGATAAAAACATTTCACGACAGGCCTGATGGAAACAGCTAATGTGTCGCTAAACTTCACAATGTCGACAAAACAGAATACACTAGACAAGGTGGGATCTAATGCGAATTCCCCCCATAAATAAAGTGGAAAAAGTCCCTTAACTGCTTCATTCAGTATGGATAGCAATCAATATAACAGCCGTTTTGAGGGAGTTAAATGATGCTTTCCTCTGGCTACACGCAAAGCCCTTCCATCCAGTTCTGTGTGTTAGTTATTTTTGCCTGGATGCGTAGGGGTAGGAGCCCTTCCATCCAGTTCTGTGTGTTAGTTATTTTTGCCTGGATGCGTAGGGGTAGGAGCCCTTCCATCCAGTTTCTGTGTGTTAGTTATTTTTTTGCCTGGATGCGTAGGGGTAGGAGCCCTTCCATCCAGTTCTGTGTGTTAGTTATTTTTGCCTGGATGCGTAGGGGTAGGAGCCCTTCCATCCAGTTCTGTGTGTTAGTTATTTTTGCCTGGATGCGTAGGGGTAGGAGCCCTTCCATCCAGTTCTGTGTGTTAGTTATTTTTGCCTGGATGCGTAGGGGTAGGAGCCCTTCCATCCAGTTCTGTGTGTGTTAGTTATTTTTGCCTGGATGCGTAGGGGTAGGAGCCCTTCCATCCAGTTCTGTGTGTGTTAGTTATTTTTGCCTGGATGCGTAGGGGTAGGAGCCCTTCCATCCAGTTGTGTGTGTTAGTTATTTTTGCCTGGATGCGTAGGGGTAGGAGCCCTTCCATCCAGTTCTGTGTGTGTTAGTTATTTTTGCCTGGATGCGTAGGGGTAGGAGCCCTTCCATCCAGTTCTGTGTGTGTTAGTTATTTTTGCCTGGATGCGTAGGGGTAGGAGCCCTTCCATCCAGTTTTGTGTGTGTGTAAGTGATTTTTGCCTGGATGCGTAGGGGTAGGAGCCCTTCCATCCAGTTCTGTGTGTTAGTTATTTTTGCCTGGATGCGTAGGGGTAGGAGCCCTTCCATCCAGTTCTGTGTGTGTTAGTTATTTTTGCCTGGATGCGTAGGGGTAGGAGCCCTTCCATCCAGTTCTGTGTGTGTGTTAGTTATTTTTGCCTGGATGCGTAGGGGTAGGAGCCCTTCCATCCAGTTCTGTGTGTTAGTTATTTTTGCCTGGATGCGTAGGGGTAGGAGCCCTTCCATCCAGTTCTGTGTGTTAGTTATTTTTGCCTGGATGCGTAGGGGTAGGAGCCCTTCCATCCAGTTCTGTGTGTGTTAGTTATTTTTGCCTGGATGCGTAGGGGTAGGAGCCCTTCCATCCAGTTCTGTGTGTGTTAGTTATTTTTGCCTGGATGCGTAGGGGTAGGAGCCCTTCCATCCAGTTTATGTGTGTGTTAGTTATTTTTGCCTGGATGCGTAGGGGTAGGAGCCCTTCCATCCAGTTTTGTGTGTGTTAGTTATTTTTGCCTGGATGTGTAGGGGTAGGCTGGTATGTTTCCAAATTGAATTTCGATGACGTCTCCAAGGGCTTGTCCTCGTGTAGCCTTGCTTATCAACAGGCGCATGGTGCTTGTGTTGGTTTTTCCAAGCAGACCATTTTGTTATCATAAAAGTTATTCCTATTAAACATTTTGTATTTTCTTTTTCTTCTATTAACTTGATCTACAAACAGTATCCCGTTCAGATTAAAGTTGCTCGATCCCATCCTCGTCAGTCAGCTAATTTTCCTACTCGGTTTTTGTCCATTTGTTTGAGTGAAAGGATATGCCACACCTCAATATGTTCTATTATAAACGTGGTATTTGTTCACCTTCTATGGGATTGTTCCTCCGCTCTATGTACATTCATCAAACTTTCTTTCTTTCTTTCTTTCTTTCCAGGACTAGCCTAGAGTCTATTTGCGTACTGTGCCATTGTTATTGAGAAGCATTGAGCGGTGCCGTGCCGTGAGATCTGGCCAAATGAATGTAATCACTGGTAGGCCTAGTAGGCTCTGTAGTAGCCGGTCGCGACCCGGGAGACTCATGGGGCAGCGCACAATTGGCCCAGCGTCGTCCAGGGTATAGGAGGGAATGTAGCTGGCAGGGATTGTAGCTCAGTTGGTAGAGCACGGCGTTTGCAACGCCAGGGTTGTGGGTTCGATTCCCACGGGGGGCCAGTATAAAATAAAAAAAATAATGTATGCATTCACTACCTGTAAGTCGCTCTGGATAAGAGCGTCTGCTAAATGACTGTAATGTAAAATGAGTAGTTTTAGTAGATTACTACTTATTAAAGGGATAGTTTTCTGAGTTTTAAACAATTAAGATTTGGGGTCAAAAACCCGGAAAATGATCCCTCTAAGAACATTATTTCTGTGTTGTAGCTAGGTAGTTCTGTATGCGTCTTCTTTTTCCTTGTATACCGTAGGCCCACATCCTCTAGGTTTTGATGCTGCAGGATGGGTTCAGATTGACAGACCACCCATCCACGTCTATTCTATTGGATTACCTTAACCCATGGGGGCGGCGCGCAATTGGCCCAGCGTCGTCCAGGGTAGGGGAGGGAATGGCCGGCAGGGATGTAGCTCAGTTGGTAGAGCATGGCGTTTGCAACGCCAGGGTATAATAATAATGTGACTAACTGTAAGTCGCTCTGGATAAGAGCGTCTGCTAAATGACTAAAATGTAAAAATGTAAAATGTAATGTAAGCCCCACCCTACATTACTACTCTCTGTCTCTGTGATGTATGTTAGGTACATTGTCTGAATACTAATCAATCTTTACTTTCCACCCTTGTCCTGCCGCCATTCATTATCAGTGTGTTCATCTAGGCCTAAAGCATGACGCTAGCAACGCCAAGGTCATGGGTTCAATTCCTCCTGGGATCACACATACACATACTAAAAACGTATTACCATTTTGCAATTACTGTACATTTTACATTGACATTTGAGTCATTTAGCAGACGCTCTTATCCAGAGGGACTTACAGTAGTGAGTCATTTAGCAGACGCTCTTATCAGGAGCCACTTACAGTAGTGAGTCATTTAGCAGACGCTCTTATCCAGAGAGACTTATAGTAGTGAGTCATTTAGCAGACGCTCTTATCCAGAGAGACTTACAGTAGTGAGTCATTTAGCAGACGCTCTTATCCAGAGAGACTTACAGTAGTGAGTCATTTAGCAGACACTCTTATCCAGAGAGACTTACAGTAGTGAGTCATTTAGCAGACACTCTTATCCAGAGAGACTTACAGTAGTGAGTCATTTAGCAGACACTCTTATCCAGAGAGACTTACAGTAGTGAGTCATTTAGCAGACGCTCTTATCCAGAGAGACTTACAGTAGTGAGTCATTTAGCAGACGCTCTTATCAGGAGCCACTTTCAGTAGTGAGTCATTTAGCAGACGCTCTTATCCAGAGAGACTTACAGTAGTGAGTCATTTAGCAGACGCTCTTATCCAGAGAGACTTACAGTTAGTGAGTCATTTAGCAGACGCTCTTATCCAGAGAGACTTACAGTAGTGAGTCATTTAGCAGACGCTCTTATCCAGAGAGACTTACAGTAGTGAGTCATTTAGCAGACGCTCTTATCCAGAGAGACTTACAGTAGTGAGTCATTTAGCAGACGCTCTTATCCAGAGAGACTTACAGTAGTGAGTCATTTAGCAGACGCTCTTATCCAGAGAGACTTACAGTAGTGAGTCATTTAGCAGACGCTCTTATCCAGAGAGACTTACAGTAGTGAGTCATTTAGCAGACGCTCTTATCCAGAGAGACTTACAGTAGTGAGTCATTTAGCAGACGCTCTTATCCAGAGAGACTTACAGTAGTGAGTCATTTAGCAGACGCTCTTATCCAGAGAGACTTACAGTAGTGAGTCATTTAGCAGACGCTCTTATCCAGAGAGACTTACAGTAGTGAGTCATTTAGCAGACGCTCTTATCCAGAGAGACTTACAGTAGTGAGTCATTTAGCAGACGCTCTTATCCAGAGAGACTTACAGTAGTGAGTCATTTAGCAGACGCTCTTATCCAGAGAGACTTACAGTAGTGAGTCATTTAGCAGACGCTCTTATCCAGAGAGACTTACAGTAGTGAGTCATTTAGCAGACGCTCTTATCCAGAGAGAGACTTACAGTAGTGAGTCATTTAGCAGACGCTCTTATCCAGAGAGACTTATAGTAGTGAGTCATTTAGCAGACGCTCTTATCCAGAGAGACTTACAGTAGTGAGTCATTTAGCAGACGCTCTTATCCAGAGAGACTTACAGTAGTGAGTCATTTAGCAGACGCTCTTATCCAGAGAGACTTACAGTAGTGAGTCATTTAGCAGACACTCTTATCCAGAGAGACTTACAGTAGTGAGTCATTTAGCAGACACTCTTATCCAGAGAGACTTACAGTAGTGAGTCATTTAGCAGACGCTCTTATCCAGAGGGACTTACAGTAGTGAGTCATTTAGCAGACGCTCTTATCAGGAGCCACTTACAGTAGTGAGTCATTTAGCAGACGCTCTCATCCAGAGAGACTTACAGTAGTGAGTCATTTAGCAGACGCTCTTATCCAGAGAGACTTACAGTTAGTGAGTCATTTAGCAGACGCTCTTATCCAGAGAGACTTACAGTAGTGAGTCATTTAGCAGACGCTCTTATCCAGAGAGACTTACAGTAGTGAGTCATTTAGCAGACGCTCTTATCCAGAGAGACTTACAGTAGTGAGTCATTTAGCAGACGCTCTTATCCAGAGAGACTTACAGTAGTGAGTCATTTAGCAGACGCTCTTATCCAGAGAGACTTACAGTAGTGAGTCATTTAGCAGACGCTCTTATCCAGAGAGACTTACAGTAGTGAGTCATTTAGCAGACGCTCTTATCCAGAGAGACTTACAGTAGTGAGTCATTTAGCAGACGCTCTTATCCAGAGAGACTTACAGTAGTGAGTCATTTAGCAGACGCTCTTATCCAGAGAGACTTACAGTAGTGAGTCATTTAGCAGACGCTCTTATCCAGAGAGACTTACAGTAGTGAGTCATTTAGCAGACGCTCTTATCCAGAGAGACTTACAGTAGTGAGTCATTTAGCAGACGCTCTTATCCAGAGAGACTTACAGTAGTGAGTCATTTAGCAGACGCTCTTATCCAGAGAGACTTACAGTAGTGAGTCATTTAGCAGACGCTCTTATCCAGAGAGACTTACAGTAGTGAGTCATTTAGCAGACGCTCTTATCCAGAGAGACTTACAGTAGTGAGTCATTTAGCAGACGCTCTTATCCAGAGAGACTTACAGTAGTGAGTCATTTAGCAGACGCTCTTATCCAGAGAGACTTACAGTAGTGAGTCATTTAGCAGACGCTCTTATCCAGAGAGACTTACAGTAGTGAGTCATTTAGCAGACGCTCTTATCCAGAGAGACTTACAGTAGTGAGTGCATGCATACATTTTCATACTTTTTTCATACTGTACTGTAAGCTTTTTGGGATAAAGGCCTGACATATATATGATTTATAATCTTAAACTCAGATCTCAAAACAGTGCAGGGAAACTGCTTCTCATAGGTGTTTAAATAGACTGATAACTGTATTGTGTTCAGTGACACCAATGACCAGCCTGTGCTGTACTATATTTAGCCCTGTACGCTCACGCTGTTACATTCAAACGAACATTTGGAAGGAATGGGAAAGCACCATAGGAATAATCCTGTAGCTGTGTTCCAAATGGCACCCTATTATTTACACTACTTCTAACCAGGGCCTATAGAGCTCTGTTCAAAAGTAGTGCACTACGTAGGGAATAAGGTGGTGCTGTGTAGTGCTAAAGGTCAATGGAATGAAAAGGGGCATTCTGGTGCACAAAGACAAAGTTGCCACTTGATTACAGGTTCCTGAGTGGCACCATGTTGATGGTGTCTGGGCCCTACAGGTTCCTGAGTGGCACCATGTTGATGGTGTCTGGGCCCTACAGGTTCCTGAGTGGCACCATGTTGATGGTGTCTAGTTCCTACAGGTTCCTGAGTGGCACCATGTTGATGGTGTCTTGTTCCTACAGGTTCCTGAGTGGCACCATGTTGATGGTGTCTAGTTCCTACAGGTTCCTGAGTGGCACCACGTTGATGGTGTCTGGGCCCTACAGGTTCCTGAGTGGCACCATGTTGATGGTGTCTGGGCCCTACAGGTTCCTGAGTGGCACCATGTTGATGGTGTCTAGTTCCTACAGGTTCCTGAGTGGCACCATGTTGATGGTGTCTGGGCCCTACAGGTTCCTGAGTGGCACCATGTTGATGGTGTCTGGGCCCTACAGGTTCCTGAGTGGCACCACGTTGATGGTGTCTGGGCCCTACAGGTTCCTGAGTGGCACCACGTTGATGGTGTCTGGGTCCTACAGGTTCCTGAGTGGCACCACGTTGATGGTGTCTGGGCCCTACAGGTTCCTGAGTGGCACCATGTTGATGGTGTCTGGGCCCTACAGGTTCCTGAGTGGCACCATGTTGATGGTGTCTGGGCCCTACAGGCTCCTGAGTGGCACCACGTTGATGGTGTCTGGGTCATGGTGCCACTCAGGTAATGGATACCTTCTACCTTTGTAATACCATAGTTATTACAATGTTAGTACATTTCACATTTACATCATTTAGCAGACGCTCTTATCCAGAGCGACTTACAGTTAGTGAGTGCATACATTTTCATACTGGCCCCCCGTGGGAATCGAACCCACAACCCTGGCGTTGCAAGCAACACGCTCTACCAACTGAGCTACACGGGGCCCCGTGCTACAAACTGTTAAAAGTGATGTATGAAAAGCTGAGACTCACAAATACATGTAACATGTTTTGCTCTATTGCACTCACAATCTACACAAGTCGTTAGAAGGTAAGGGGTTCTTCTGCAGAGAAGATCATAGGGAATCCCAGGACATAATGTCTATAATATATTCTCTTCCCTGTGCTAACGAGTGTGTTTTAAAATAATTTTGTTTGCCTAAAGCGAAGGTCGTTGAGAACCACCGTGAGTGACAATGTTAGAGTAGGTGTCCAGAGCTGTGGTAGTTAATGTTTCAGACATGGGCAGCTGGGTGACCCTGGACATTAGTTGGTCCACAGACATTTACATTTTAGTCATTTAGCAGACTTACAGGAGCAATTAGGGTTAAGTGCCTTGCTCAAAGGCACATCGACAGATTTTTCACCTAGTCGGCTCGGGGATTAGAACCAACGACCTTTCGGTTACTGGCACAACGCTCTTAATCACTAAGCCACCTGCCGCCAGTATTAAACCTTCTAATGGTAATACAATGCATGTAAATATACTACGGAGACATCACACTGTGGACCTACCTACATGGACATTAGCTGCTAATAATATGACTATAGTATGTTGCTCAGCTCAGCTCGACTCTCCCGCCTTCCAGTTCTTGGAAGAAAAAAATATTGTTTGATTTAAAAAAAAAAAAACTTGCTTGACTACTCCCTGACTACGCCCTAGCCCAGACCTTTCAAATCCAACATGATCTTTAGAATCCAGAGAGAGTAGGATTGTTGTTGGATGACAATATAACATCCTGTCCTCTCCCTCCCAACGAATATCTGTTTTTCCTGTGGGAGCGAGAGCGCTGTCCAGTCCACCCATACTCCTATTATTATAGTATTATTATTATAGAATTATTATTGTTATTCCTGTATTATACTTATGATAACATGTTTATTCTGTTCTACTGAGCCATTTACTTTGTTCCTATTCTTATATTTTATTATTTCTTATTGTTGTTGCATTTTCGAGAAGGAACCTGCAATTAAGCATTTTGGTGGACGATGTATCCCATACATAATACAATTTGAAACTTGGTATTGGTATTTTGGTATTGTATTAGGAATCCCCATTAGCTGTTTGCGAAAGCAGCAGCTACTCTTCCTGGGGTCCACACAAAACATGAAAAATGACATAATACAGAACATTAATAGACAAGAACAGCTCAAGGACAGAACTACATACAGTGGCTTGCGAAAGTATTCACCCCCCTTGGCATTTTTCCTTTTGTTGCCTTACAACCTGGAATTAAACTGGATTTTTTGGGGGGGTTTGTATCATTAGACTTTACACAACATGCCTACCACTTTCAAGATGCAAAATTTTCTTTATTGTGAAACAAACAAGAAATAACACACAAAAACAGAAAACTTGAGCGTGCATAACTATTCAACCCACCAAAGTCAATACTTTGTAGAGCCACCTTTTGCAGCAATTACAGCTGCAAGTCTCTTGGGGTGTGTCTATATAAGCTTGGCACATCTAACCACTGGGATTTTTGCCCATTCTTCAAGTTAAAACTGCTCCAGCTCCTTCAAGTTGGATGGGTTCCACTGGTGTACAGCAACTCTAAGTTAAGCTTTGCAGCTTTGCAGCTCCTTCAGGGTTATATTTGGTCTCTTTGTTGCCTCTCTGATTAATGCCCTCCTTGCCTGGTCTGTGAGCGGCCCTCTCTTGGCAGGTTTGTTGTGGTGCCATATTCTTTCAATTTTTTAATAATGGATTTAATGGCGCTCTGTGGGATGTTCAAAGTTTCTGATATTTTTTTATAACCCAACCCTGATCTGTACTTCTCCACAACTTTGTCCCTGACCTGTTTGGAGAGCTCCTTGATTTTCATGGTGCCGTTTGCTTGGTGGTGCCCCTTGCTTAGTGGTGTTGCAGACTCTGGGGCCTTTCAGAACAGGTGTCTATATACTGAGATCATGTGACAGATCATGTGACACTTAGATTGCACAGAGGTGGACTTTATTTCACTAATAATGTGACTTCTGAAGGTAATTGGTTTCAACATATCTTATTTAGGGGCTTCATAGCAAAGGGGGTGAATACAGATGCACGCACCACTTTTCCATTATTTATTTTTTTTTGAATCTTTTGAAACAAGTTATTTTTTTCATTTCACTTCACCAATTTAGACTATTCTGTGTATGTCCATTACATGAAATCCAAATAAAAATCCATTTCAATTACAGGTTGTAATGCAACAAAATGGGAAAAACGCCAAGGAGGATGAATACTTTTGCAAGGCACTGTACGTTTAAAAATGGCACACATAGCCTACATATCAATACATACACACAAACTATCTAGGTCAAATTGGGGAGAGGCGTTGTGCCGTGAGGTGTTGCTTTATCAGTTTTTTTAAACCAGGTTTGCTGTTCATTTGAGCAATATGAGATGGTAGGGAGTTCCATGCAATAATGGCTCTATATAACACTGTATGTTCTCTTGAATTTGTTCTGGATTTGGGGACTGTGAAAAGACCCCTGGCATGTCTGGTGGAGTAAGTGTGTGTGTCAGAGCTGTGTGTAAGTTGACTATAAAAACAATTAGGAATTGTCAACACATTCATGTTTCTTATAAAAAGAAGAAGTGATGCAGTCAGTCTCTCCTCAACTTTTAGCCAAGAGAGACCGGCAGGAATAGTATGGAAATCAGCCCTATGATTACAATGAAGAGCAAGATGTGCCGCTCTGTTCTGTGCCAGCTGCAGCTTAACTAGGTCTTTCTTTGCAGCACTTGACCATATGACTGGACAATAATCAAGATAAAACTAGAGCCTGCAGGACTTGCTTTTTGGAGTGTGGTGTCTCTTTATTACAGACAAGCTTCTCCCCATCTTTACAACCATTGAATCTATATGTTTTAACCATGACAGTTTACAATCTAAGGTAACACCAAGTCATTTAGTCTCCTCAACTTCTTCAACAGCCACACCATTCATTACCAGATTCAGCTGAGGTCTAGAACTTAGGGAATGATTTGTACCAAATACAATGCTCTTTAGAGATGTTCAGGACCAGTTTATTACTGGCCACCCATTCCAAACCTGACTGCAACTCCTTGTTAAGGGTTTCAATGACTTCATTAGCTGTGGTTGCTGACATGTATATGGTTGAATCATCAGCATACATGGATACACAGGCTTTGTTTAATGCCAGTGGCAAGTCATTGGTAAAAATAGAAAAGAGTAGAGGGCCTAGAGAGCTGCCCTGTGGTACACCACACTTTACCACACGTATGACATTAGAGAAGCTTCCATTAAAGAAATCCGTTTGAGTTCTATTAGATAGATAGCTCTGAATCCACGATATGGCAGGTTGAAAATCCATAAAACATACACTACCGTTCAAAAGTTTGGGGTCACTTAGAAATGTCCTTGTTTTCGAAAGAAAAGCAATTTATTTGTCCATTTAAAATAACATCAAATTGATCAGAAATACAGTGTAGACATTGTTAATGTTGTAAATTAAATTGTTTATTTTA
The DNA here is from genome assembly GCA_036851935.1 of Coregonus suidteri. Lineage (NCBI taxonomy): Eukaryota > Metazoa > Chordata > Actinopteri > Salmoniformes > Salmonidae > Coregonus > Coregonus suidteri. The sequence continues at coordinate 6,999,654 of CM072225.1, read as the reverse complement.
CCTTTATTTAACTAGGCAATTCAGTTAAGAACAAATTCTTATTTACAATGACAGCCTACACCGGCCAAACCTGGACGACACTGGGCCCGAGTGGCTATTGTAGCTGGAAACAGCTGATTTTTAATGGAATATCTACACAGGCGTAAAGAGGCCCATTATCAGCAACCATCAGTCCTGTGTTCCAATGGCACGTTGTGTTTGCTAATCCAAGTTTATTTACATTTAAATTTTACATTTTTAGTCATTTAGCAGACGCTCTTATCCAGAGCGACTTACAGTTAGTGAATACAATTATTATTATTATTATTATTATATATTTTTTTTATACTGGCCCCCCCTGGGAATCGAACCCACAACCCTGGCGTTGCAAACGCCATGCTCTATCAACTGAGCTACATCCCTGCCGGCCATTCCCTCCCCTACCCTGGACGACGCTGGGCCAATTGTGCGCCGCCCATGAGTCTCCCGGTCGCGGCCGGCTGCGACAGAGCCTGGATTCGAACCAGGATCTCTAGTGGCACAGTTAGCACTGCGATGCAGTGCCTTAGACCACTGCGCCACTTAAAAAGGCTAATTGATCATTAGAAAACCCTTTTGCAATTATGTTAGCACAGCTGAAAACTGTTGTGCTGATTAAAGAAGCAATACAACTTCTTGAGACTAGTTGAGTATCTGGAGCATCAGCAAATGTGGGTAAAAGGGATCTTGAAGAAGGAAGGCTATCACTCCGTTTTGCAACGCCATGCCATACCCTGTGGACGGGGCTTGATTGGAGCCAATTTCCTCCTACAACAGGACAATGACCCAAAGCACAGCTCCAAACTATGCAATAACTATTTAGGGAAGAAGCAGTCAGCTGGTATTCTGTCTATAATGGAGTGGCCAGTACAGTCACCGGATCTCAACCCTATTGAGCTGTTGTGGGAGCAGCTTAAACGTACGTAAGAAGTGCCCATCAAGCCAATCCAACTTGTGGGAGGTGCTTCAGGAAGCATGGGGTGAAATCTACAGATTACCTCAACAAATTGACAACTAGAATGCCAAAGGTCTGCAAGGCTGTAATTGCTACAAATGGAGGATTCTTTGACGAAAGCAAAGTTTGAAGGACACAATTATTATTTCAATTAAAAATCATTATTTCTAACCTTGTCAATGACTACATTTCCTATTCATGTTCCTATATTTCCTGTTCAAACTCATTTCATGTATGTTTTCATGGAAATCAAGGACATTTCTAAGTGACCCCAAACTTTTGAACGGTAGTGTACGTTTTCTCAACAACAGGTTATGGTCAATAATATGAAAAGCTGCACTGACATTAACAGTACAGCTCCCACAATCATCTTATTATCAATTTCTTTCAACCAACCATCAGTCATTTGTGTCAGTGCAGTACATGTTGAGTGCCCTTTCTCTATAAGTATGCTGAAAGTCTGTTGTCAATTTGTTTACAGAACAATAGCGTTGTATTTGGTCAGATACAATTTTTAATAGCTGGCAGCGAGTTGATAGGTCTTCTGTTAGAACCAGTAAAAGCCACTTTACCACTCTTGGGTAGTGGAATGACTTTGGCTTCCCTCCAGGCCTGAGGACAAAGACTTTCCTCTAGGCTCAGATTAAAGATATGACAGATAGGAATGGACTCAGTCGCTTTCCATGTAAGTAGTCAATGCCAGGAGGTTTGTCATTATTGATCGATAACAATCATTTTCCCACCTCTCCCACACTAACTTTACAGAATTCAAACTTTCATTATTTGTTTTTTTAATGCATGAATACGATGGCTCGCTGTTCGTTGGTGGCATTTCCTGCCTAAGTTAACCCACTTTGCCAATGAATTAATCATTAAAATAATTGGCAACATCAAATGGTTGTGTGATGAATAAGCCATCTGATTTGATGAATGATGGAGTTGAATTTGTCATTATGTCATTGATCTTGGCTTCATAATACAGTTTCTTCTTCTTTTTGTTGAGTTTAGTCCACATAATTTCTCAATTTGCAGTAAGTCAGCCAGTCAGATGTGCAGCCAGTCTTATTAGCCACTCCTTTTTCCCCATCTCTTTCAACCATACAGTTTTTCAATTCCTCATCAATCCATGGAGCCTTAACAGGTCTAACAGTCAGTTTCCTAACAGGTGCATGTTTATCAATTATTGGAAGAAGCAATTTTCATAAATTCATCAAGTTCAGCATCTGGATACTCCTTATTAATCACATCAGACCAACAAATATTTTTTACATCATCCACATAAGAGTCACAGCAAAATCTTTTGTATGATCTCTTATACACTATTTTAGGCCCAGCTTTTGGAACTTTGGCTTTCCTGGAGTATAGCCACTATATTGTGATCACTGCATCCAATGGGTACGGATACAGCTTTAGAACAAAGTTCTACAGTATTAGTAAAAATGTGATCAATACATGTGGATGCTCTTGTTCCTGTAGTGTTTGTAAACACCCTGGTAGGTTGATTAATACCCTGAACAAGATTACAGGCACTGGTTACAGTAAGAAGCTTCCTCTTGAGCGGACAGCTTGATGAAAACCAGTCAATATTCAACATGCCAAGATCTCTCTGTTTACATCTACACTACCAAGCATTTCACACACATTATTTAGATACTGACAGTTAGCACTTGGTAGCCTATAGCAACACCCCAAAATAATAGTCTTTAGATGAGGCAGGTGAACCTGCAACCACAGAACTTCAATAACACTTTTACAGTTTAGTCATTTAGCAGACGCTCTTATCCAGAGCGAATTACAGTTAGTTAGTGAGCGCATGCGTTTTCATATTGGCCCCCCGTGGGAATCGAACCCACAACCCTGCCGTTGCAAACACCATGCTCTACTGACTGAGCTACACGGGACGCTTGACATGAGTTATTCTCTAAGCATTGCAGGGATATGGCTCTGAATATATATATACAGCAACACCTCCCCCATAAGCGTTCCTGTCTCTTCTGTAGATGTTATATCCTTGTATTGCTACTGCTGTATCATCAAAGGAATTATCCAAGTGAGTCTCAGAAATGGCTAATATATTAATGTTATCTGATGTTAGCAAGTTATTGATTTCATGGACCTTATTTCTAAGGCTACATATATTAATATGGGCTATTTTCAGCCCTTTCCTGGATAGCCAATCAGAGATAGACATAATACTGAAAATAACAACAACAACAAAAAAACATACATTCAGCAGTCCATTAATCAGTTGGTGTGTGTGTGTGCTGTGGGGTTGAAGCTACGAACCTATAGGCTTGGCTGTCTCATCCCTTCCAGGCTTCTGGGAGGGAGGGCGGACAATGAGCCTGTCATAGCGGATGTAAGCAATGTCCCCACGTGCTCTGGCAGCTTTCATGGCCGGGATAGGTTATTTTATCTTCTGGTGCAAGACTTCAGGATTGTCCTCGTTGAAGAAGATGTATGTTCCTCTCAAGTTCTTGGCTCTTTCCAGAACGGCTACCTTGTCCTTGAACCTCAGGAACTTGACCACTATCGGCCTGGGCCTGTCACCTGGGCCTGTCACCTGGGCCTGTCACCTGGGCCTGTCACCTGGGCCTGTCACCTGGGCCGGTGGTGGGGTTCTCTATTTCCATGACTCAAGCCTGCCAGATACTCATGTTAGATGAAAGCTAATGTTATTTGCCTGATTGAGAGAAGTTTCCAATGATGTGACCATCGGAATAATGAGACTGTTTGATCAATTACAAAATGACTGTTTTCAATAGAGCATCTGTGTCTTTTTTTTGTCTCTATTATTCAATTCTATATCTAAGGTTTTAATGTTGTTTGTCTCATTGAGCGAGAACGTTACCAATGATGAGACTGAGCAGACTGATGAATCCATATTGTTTAGATAGAAACGTCACTGTTGTTTAGATAGAAACTTCACTGTTGTTTAGAGACAAACTTCCCTATTGGACACAAGCCAATGATTTATAAAACTTGTTTACTGCTCTGTTAAACTTGTGACATACAGTATAACCCCCTTTAGGTTGGACTATAACCAGGGCCTAGCCTATATCCAACATCTTCTGACCATGTGACCTGACCAGAACCTTGACATCTGAGTCTCTGTCATAACTGGGTTTCTTCTGACCACGTGACCTGACCAGACCTGAACCTTGAAGACAGAGGCCCCGGTTATTAGAGTCAGGAAACACTCCTGGCCCCAGTTATTAGAGTCAGGAAAGACTCCTGGTCCTACTCATATCAGGGTCATATTCATTAAGCACCAAATGGGGAAAAAAACTGTCTGAAACAGAGTGAAATGGGGAGGTACTATTGGAATTTGTCCAATAACAAACACTCATTCTTGTTTTTCGTTGCGTGGCCTAATGGATAGTTGGGACATGAACCAGATGTTTCCCATTTGTGATTTGGTATCTCCCTGGTTTGATTACATCACTCACTGTTTGTGTTCCTCTGACATCGACAGGAGCGTTTGATCCCAACATTCCAGAGGAGGGTCCGTCGGCGCCCCCTCCTGGCTGGCTAGACTGTGTGACGGGGTACGATGAGCCCAAAGGAGGAGGTGAGACACACACACACACACACACACACACACACCACACACACACACTGAACTGTGTGACAGAGTACGAGAAGCCAAAAGGCGGGGGTGAGCGTCAGTCAGTTTGTCTCCCTAAATAATCAACACCTCCTTTATCAATCATTCAGGAAATGTGTTACTCACTTCAGCACACAACATTGAACGTGATCGAAGTCTGGGTCTGAAAAGGCACTACAATTTACCAGACGTCTATGTGGGCACTGGCCAAAAGTAGTGCACTGTGTTGGGAACAGGGTGCAATTTGGGACACAGACAAAGTGATTGAGTTGGCTGTAGATCACTTTAACTCTACCCACATGAGAGCTATTACCTCAATAAACCTCGATTCACCGGTGCCTCAGCACATTGACTGCTTAAGCCAGTACCTGTACCGGTACCCCCTGTATATAGCCTCCCTACTGTTATTTTATTTTACTGCTGCTCTTTAATTATTTGTTATTTTTATTTTTTACTTATCTATTTTTTACTTAGCTTTTTTTTCTTAAAACTGTATGTTGGTTAAGGGCTTGGGAGAAGCATTTCACTGTAAGGTCTACACCTGTTGTATTCGGCGCATTTGGCAAATAACATTTGATTTGATTTGAGATCCTAGTGTTTATTTACCCCGTCTGTTTTGAGGATTAAAGACCAAAATAACTTAATGAATGCCTTCATATGAATGACTGAAATGCATGTATTTCCCTCAGACACAGGAGACCAGAATGCCTTTATCAATGACTGAAATGCTTGTATTTCCCTCAGACACAGGAGACCAAAATGCCTTTATGAATGACTGAAATGCTTGTATTTCCCTCAGACACACAGGAGACCAGCTGTACCCGCCGCCTCCTGCCTACAACCCTCAACCTGAGAATGACAGGAATGCATCCGTCCCTAACGTCAGGTGAGACTAGATACAGTACTGTACTATTTAATATATGAGTATTTTCTATGTTTATTGGATAAAGGGAATGCTGAAAGAGCAGTTGTCCGGATTTGAACCCATGCTGGGAGCGGTACATCATACGTGTGCTCCAGAGGCAGCAGCTCAAAACCGCTAGACCTCCCACAGTACTGTAGTACTACACCCCAGACTACAGTACTGTAGTACTACACCCCAGACTACAGTACTGTAGTACTACACCCCAGACTACAGTACTGACTACACCCCAGACTAAGTACTGTACTACTACACCCCAGACTACAGTACTGTATACTAAGTATTGACTACAGTACTGTACTACTACACCCCAGACTACAGTACTGTAGTACTACTCGCACCCCAGACTACAGTACTGTACTACTACACCCCAGACTACAGTACTGTACTACTACACCCCAGACTCAGTACTGTAGTGACACCCCAGACTACTTGAACTGTACACTACACCCCAGACTACAGTACTGTACTACTACACTGAAACCCCAGACTACAGTACTGTACAACTACACCCCAGACTACAGTACTGTAGTACAACACCCCAGACTACAGTACTGTAGTACTACACCCCAGAACTACAGTACTGTAGTACTACTACACCCCAGACTACAGTACTGTACTACTACACCCCAGATTACAGTACTGTAGTACTACACCCCAGACTACAGTACTGTAGTACTACACACCCCAGACTACAGTACTGTGGTACTACTGTCAAACCCCAGACTACAGTACTGTACTACTACACCCCAGATTACAGTACTGTAGTACTAACACCCAGACTACAGTACTGCGTACTACACCCCAGACTACAGTACTGGTACTACTACACCCCAGACTACAGTACTGTAGTACTACACCCCAGACTGAGTACTGGTACTAACCCCAGACTACAGTACTGTAGTACTACACCCAGACTACAGTACTGTACTACTACACCCCAGACTACAGTACTGTACTACTACACCCCAGACTACAGTGGTACTACTACACCCAGACTACAGTACTGTGTACTACTACACCCCAGACTACAGTACTGTACTACTACACCCCAGACTACAGTACTGTAGTATACACACCCAGACTACAGTACTGTAGTACTACACCCCAACTACAGTACTGTAGTACTACACCCCAGACTACAGTACTGTACTTACACACCCCAGACTACAGTACTGTACTACTACCCCCAGACTACAGTACTGTACTACTACACCACCCCAGACTACAGTACTGTACTACTACACCCCAGACTACAGTACTGTGAGTACTACACACCCCAGACTACAGTACTGTAGTACTACACCCCAGACTACAGTACTGTAGTACTACACACACACCAGACTACAGTACTGTACTACTACACCCCAGACACAGTACTGTACTACTACACCCCAGACTACAGTACTGTACTACTACACCCCCCAGACTACAGTACTGTATTACTACACCCCAGACTACAGTACTGTACTGTGTACACCCCAGACTACAGTACTGTGGTACTACCCAGACTACAGCACTGTACTACACCCCAGACTACAGTACTGTAGTACTACTACACCCCAGACTACAGTACTGTAGTACTACACCCCAGACTACAGTACTGTAGTACACACCCAGACTACAGTACTGTACTACTACACCCCAGACTACAGTACTGTAGTACTACACCCCAGACTACAGTACTTACTACTACCATGTACTACTACTGTACCAGACACTACCCAGACTACAGTACGGTACTACTACTACCCCAGACTACAGTACTGTACTACTACCCCCTACAGACTGTATACTACTACACCCCAGACTACAGTACTGTAGTACTACACCCCAGACTACAGTACTGTAGTACTACACCCCCAGACTACAGTACTGTTTACTACAACCCCCCAGACTACAGTACTGTAGTACTACACCCCAGACTACAGTACTGTACTACTACACCCCAGACTACAAGTACTGTACTACTACACCCCAGACTACAGTACTGTGGTACTACCCCCAGACTACAGTACTGTAGTACTACACCCCAGACTACAGTACTGTACTACTACACCCCAGACTACAGTGTACTGATTACTACACCCCAGACTACAGTACTGTAGTACTACACCCCAGTACAGTACAACTACACCCCAGACTACAGTACTGTACTACTACACCCCAGACTACAGTACTGTAACTACTACACCCCAGACTACAGTACTGTACACTACACCCCACTGACTACAGTACTGTAGTACAACACCCCAGCACTACAGTACTGTAGTACTACACCCCAGACTACAGTACTGTAGTACTACACCCCAGACTACAGTACTGTACTACTACACCCCAGACTACAGCACTGTACTACTACACCCCAGACTACAGTACTGTAGTACTACACCCCAGACTACAGTACTGTACTGTACACCCCAGACTACAGTACTGTAGTACTACACCCCAGACTACAGCACTGTACTAGTACACCCCAGACTACAGTACTGTAGTACTACACCCCAGACTACAGCACTGTACTGTACAGTACTGTAGTACTACCCCCAGACTACAGTACTGTACTACTACAACCCCAGACTACAGTACTGTAGTACTACACCCCAGACTACAGTACTGTACTACTACACCCCAGACTACAGTACTGTAGTACTACACCCCAGACTACAGTACTGTACTACTACACCCCAGACTACTGTCTACTACACCCCAGACTACAGTACTGTAGTACTACTACAGTACTGTAGTACCCCAGACTACAGTACTGTAGTACTACACCCCAGACTACAGTACTGTACTACTACACCCCAGACTACAGTACTGTACTACTACACCCCAGACTACAGTACTGTAGTACTACACCCCAGACTACAGTACTGTAGTACTACACCCCAGACTACAGTACTGTACTACTACACCCCAGACTACAGTACTGTACTACTACACCCCAGACTACAGTACTGTAGTACTACACCCCAGACTACAGTACTGTAGTACTACACCCCAGACTACAGTACTGTAGTACTACACCCCAGACTACAGTACTGTACTACTACACCCCAGACTACAGTACTGTACTACTACACCCCAGACTACAGTACTGTAGTACTACACCCCAGACTACAGTACTGTAGTACTACACCCCAGACTACAGTACTGTAGTACTACAACCCCAGACTACAGTACTGTACTACTACACCCCAGACTACAGTACTGTACTACTACACCCCAGACTACAGTACTGTAGTACTACACCCCAGACTACAGTACTGTAGTACTACACCCCAGACTACAGTACTGTAGTACTACACCCCAGACTACAGTACTGTACTACTACACCCCAGACTACAGTACTGTACTACTACACCCCAGACTACAGTACTGTAGTACTACACCCCAGACTACAGTACTGTAGTACTACTACACCCCAGACTACAGTACTGTAGTACTACACCCCAGACTACAGTACTGTAGTACTACACCCCAGACTACAGTACTGTACTACTACACCCCAGACTACAGTACTGTAGTACTACACCCCAGACTACAGTACTGTAGTACTACACCCCAGACTACAGTACTGTAGTACTACACCCCAGACTACAGACTACACACACCCAGACTGTACTGTACTACTACCCCAGACTACAGTACTGTAGTACTACACCCCAGACTACAGTACTGTACTACTACACCCCAGACTACAGTACTGTACTACTACACCCCAGACTACAGTACTGTAGTACTACACCCCAGACTACAGTACTGTACTACTACACCCCAGACTACAGTACTGTAGTACTACACCCCAGACTACAGTACTGTAGTACTACACCCCAGACTACAGTACTGTAGTACTACACCCCAGACTACAGTACTGTACTACTACACCCCAGACTACAGTACTGTAGTACTACACCCCAGACTACAGTACTGTAGTACTACACCCCAGACTACAGTACTGTAGTACTACACCCCAGACTACAGTACTGTAGTACTACACCCCAGACTACAGTACTGTAGTACTACACCCCAGACTACAGTACTGTACTACTACACCCCAGACTACAGTACTGTAGTACTACACCCCAGACTACAGTACTGTAGTACTACACCCCAGACTACAGTACTGTAGTACTACACCCCCAGACTACAGTACTGTAGTACTACACCCCAGACTACAGTACTGTAGTACTACACCCCAGACTACAGTACTGTAGTACTACTCAGACTACAGTACTGTACTACTACACCCCAGATACAGTACTGTACTACTACACCCCAGACTACAGTACTGTAGTACTACACCCCAGACTACAGTACTGTACTACTACACCCCAGACTACAGTACTGTAGTACTACACCCCAGACTACAGTACTGTACTACTACACCCCAGACTACAGTACTGTAGTACTACACCCCAGACTACAGTACTGTAGTACTACACCCCAGACTACAGTACTGTACTACTACACCCCAGACTACAGTACTGTACTACTACACCCCAGACTACAGTACTGTACTACTACAACCCCAGACTACAGTACTGTAGTACTACACCCCAGACTACAGTACTGTACTACTACACCCAGACTACAGACTACAGACTACAGTACTGTAGTACTACACCCCAGACTACAGTACTGTACTACTACACCCCAGACTACAGTACTGTAGTACTACACCCCAGACTACAGTACTGTAGTACTACACCCCAGACTACAGTACTGTAGTACTACACCCCAGACTACAGTACTGTAGTACTACACCCCAGACTACAGTACTGTAGTCTACACCCCAGACTACAGTACTGTACTACTACACCCCAGACTACAGTACTGTAGTACTACACCCCAGACTACAGTACTGTAGTACTACACCCCCAGACTACAGTACTGTAGTACTACACCCCCAGACTACAGTACTGTGGTACTACACCCCAGACTACAGTACTACAGTACTACTACAGACCCCAGACTACAGTACTGTAGTACTACACCCAGACTACAGTACTGTACTACTACACCCCAGACTACAGTACTGTGTACTACTACACCCAGACTACAGTACTGTAGTACTACACCCAGACTACAGTACTGTAGTACTACACCCCAGACTACAGTACTGTAGTACTACACCCCAGACTACAGTACTGTAGTACTACACCCCAGACTACAGTACTGTAGTACTACACCCCAGACTACAGTACCCAGTACTACACCCCAGTACAGTACTGTACTACTACACCCCAGACTACAGTACTGTAGTACTACACCCCAGACTACAGTACTGTAGTACTACACCCCAGACTACAGTACTGTAGTACTACACCCCAGACTACAGTACTGTAGTACTACAACCCCAGACTACAGTACTGTAGTACTACACCCCAGACTACTACAGTACTGTACTACTACACCCCAGACTACAGTACTGTAGTACTACACCCCAGACTACAGTACTGTAGTACTACACCCCAGACTACAGTACTGTAGTACTACACACCCAGACTACAGGTACTGTAGTACTACACCCCAGACTACAGTACTGTAGTACTACACCCCAGACTACTGTACTGTAGTACTACACCCCAGACTACAGTACTGTGTACTACTACACCCCAGACTACAGTACTGTAGTACTACACCCCAGACTACAGTACTGTAGTACTACACCCCAGACTACAGTACTGTAGTACTACACCCCAGACTACAGTACTGTAGTACTACACCCAGACTACAGTACTGTACTACTACACCCCAGACTACAGTACTGTACTACTACACCCCAGACTACAGTACTGTACTACTACACCCCAGACTACAGTACTGTAGTACTACACCCCAGACTACAGTACTGTAGTATACTACACCCCAGACTACAGTACTGTAGTACTACACCCCAGACTACAGTACTGTACTACTACACCCCAGACTACAGTACTGTACTACTACACCCCAGACTACAGTAGTACTGTACAGTACTACACCCCAGACTACAGTACTGTACTACTAACCCCCCCAGTACTACAGACTACTGTACTGTAGTACTACACCCCAGACTACAGTACTGTAGTACTACACCCCAGACTACAGTACTGTACTACACCCCAGACTACAGTACTGTAGTACTACAACCCCAGACTACAGTACTGTAGTACTACACACCCAGACTACAGTACTGTACTACTACACCCCAGACTACAGTACTGTAGTACTACACCCCAGACTACAGTACTGTAGTACTACACCCCAGACTACAGTACTGTAGTACTACACCCCAGACTACAGTACTGTAGTACTACACCCCAGACTACAGTACTGTAGTACTACACCCCAGACTACAGTACTGTACTACTACACCCCAGACTACAGTACTGTACTACTACACCCCAGACTACAGTACTGTAGTACTACACCCCAGACTACAGTACTGTAGTACTACACACCCAGACTACAGTACTGTAGTACTACACCCCAGACTACAGTACTGTACTACTACACCCCAGACTACAGTACTGTAGTACTACACCCCAGACTACAGTACTGTACTACTACACCCCAGACTACAGTACTGTAGTACTACACCCCAGACTACAGTACTGTACTACTACACCCCAGACTACAGTACTGTAGTACTACACCCCAGACTACAGTACTGTACTACTACACCCCAGACTACAGTACTGTAGTACTACACCCCAGACTACAGTACTGTAGTACTACACCCCAGACTACAGTACTGTAGTACTACACCCCAGACTACAGTACTGTACCCAGTACTACAGTACCCACTACTACAGTACTGTACAGTACTGTACACACCCCAGACTACAGTACTGTAGTACTACACCCCAGACTACAGTACTGTAGTACTACACCCCAGACTACAGTACTGTAGTACTACTACACCCCAGACTACAGTACTGTAGTACTACACCCCAGACTACAGTACTGTAGTACTACACCCCAGACTACAGTACTGTAGTACTACACCCCAGACTACAGTACTGTACTACTACACCCCAGACTACAGTACTGTAGTACTACACCCCAGACTACAGTACTGTAGTACTACACCCCAGACTACAGTACTGTACTAGTACCCCAGACTACAGTACTGTAGTACTACACCCCAGACTACAGCACTGTACTACTACACCCCAGACTACAGTACTGTAGTACTACAACACCCCAGACTACAGTACTGTAGTACTACACCCCAGACTACAGTACTGTAGTACTACACCCCAGACTACAGTACTGTAGTACTACACACCCCAGACTACAGTACTGTAGTACTACACCCCAGACTACAGTACTGTAGTACTACACCCCAGACTACAGTACTGTAGTACTACACCCAGACTACAGTACTGTAGTACTACACCCCAGACTACAGTACTGTAGTACTACACCCCAGACTACAGTACTGTAGTACTACACCCCAGACTACAGTACTGTAGTACTACTACACCCCAGACTACAGTACTGTACTACTACACCCCAGACTACAGTACTGTACTACACCCCCAGACTACAGTACTGTAGTACTACCCCCAGACTACAGTACTACTACACCCCAGTACTACAGTACTGTACTACTACACCCCAGACTACAGTACTGTAGTACTACACCCCAGACTACAGTACTGTAGTACTACACCCCAGACTACAGTACTGTAGTACTACACCCCAGACTACAGTACTGTACTACTAGTACTACTACAGTACTGTACTACTACACCCCATACTACAGTACTGTAGTACTACACCCCATACTACAGTACTGTAGTACTACACCCCAGACTACAGTACTGTAGTACTACACCCCAGACTACAGTACTGTAGTACTACACCCCAGACTACAGTACTGTACAGTTTTATTACGGTAGTCCAGACTGTAGTACTACAGTACTGTAGTCTGGGGTGTAGTACTACAGTACTGTAAGTCTGGGGTGTAGTACTACAGTACTGTAGTACTGGGGTGTAGTAGTACAGTACTGTAGTACTACACCCCAGACTACAGTACTGTAGTAATACACCCCAGACTACAGTACTGTAGTACTACACCCCAGACTACCGTAATAAAACTGTATAACGGCACTGAGCCTTTTTCTAAAAAGGAGGGGTCGTAGACCATTCCTCCATACAGAATCTTTCCAGATCCTTGATATCCTTTGTTTGCACAGGTTTTCAGTGGGATCCAAGTCCGGAGACTTAATTTTGCGGTCAATTAGCCATTTCTTTGTGGATGCTCAGGTGTGATGGAGTTTTTGGCACACAGCATGACATTTGTATTTGTATTTATTAAGGATCCCCATTAGTTCCTGCCAAGGCAGCAGCTACTCTTCCTGGGGTCCAGCAACATTAAGGCAGTTATATACAATTTAATATACACTGCTCAAAAATATAAAGGGAACACTAAAATAACACATCCTAGATCTGAATGAATGAAATAATCTTATTAAATACTTTTTTCTTTACATAGTTGAATGTGCTGACAACAAAATCACACAAAAATTATCAATGGAAATCAAATGTATCATCCCATGGAGGTCTGGATTTGGAGTCACCCTCAAAATTAAGGGTGGGAAACCACACTACAGGCTGATCCAACTTTGATGTAATGTCCTTAAAACAAGTCAAAATGAGGCTCAGTAGTGTGTGTGGCCTCCACGTGCCTGTATGACCTCCCTACAATGCCTGGGCATGCTCCTAATGAGGTGGCGGATGGTCTCCTGAGGGATCTCCTCCCAGACCTGGACTAAAGCATCCGCCAACTCCTGGACAGTCTGTGGTGCAACGTGGCGTTGGTGGATGGAGCGAGACATGATGTCCCAGATGTGCTCAATGGGATTCAGGTCTGGGGAACGGGCGGGCCAGTCCATAGCATCAATGCCTTCCTCTTGCAGGAACTGCTGACACACTCCAGCCACATGAGTTCTAGCATTGTCTTGCATTAGGAGGAACCCAGGGCCAACCGCACCAGCATATGGTCTCACAAGGGGTCTGAGGATCTCATCTCGGTACCTAATGGCAGTCAGGCTACCTCTGGCGAGCACATGGAGGGCTGTGCGGCCCCCCAAAGAAATGCCACCCCACACCATGACTGACCCACCGCCAAACCGGTCATGCTGGAGGATGTTGCAGGCAGCAGAACGTTCTCCACGGCGTCTCCAGACTCTGTCACGTCTGTCACATGTGCTCAGTGTGAACCTGCTTTCATCTGTGAAGAGCACAGGGCGCCAGTGGCGAATTTGCCAATCTTGGTGTTCTCTGGCAAATGCCAAACGTCCTGCACGGTGTTGGGCTGTAAGCACAACCCCCACCTGTGGACGTCGGGCCCTCATACCACCCTCATGGAGTCTGTTTCTGACCGTTTGAGTAGACACATGCACATTTGTGGCCTGCTGGAGGTCATTTTGCAGGGCTCTGGCAGTGCTCCTCCTGCTCCTCCTTGCACAAAGGCGGAGGTAGCAGTCCTGCTGCTGGGTTGTTGCCCTCCTACGGCCTCCTCCACGTCTCCTGATGTACTGGCCTGTCTCCTGGTAGCGCCTCCATGCTCTGGACACTACGCTGACAGACACAGCAAACCTTCTTGCCACAGCTCGCATTGATGTGCCATCCTGGATGAGCTGCACTACCTGAGCCACTTGTGTGGGTTGTAGACTCCGTCTCATGCTACCACTAGAGTGAAAGCACCGCCAGCATTCAAAAGTGACCAAAACATCAGCCAGGAAGCATAGGAACTGAGAAGTGGTCTGTGGTCACCACCTGCAAAACCAGTCCTTTATTGGGGGTGTCTTGCTAATTGCCTATAATTTTCCACCTGTTTGTCTATTCCATTTGCACAACAGCATGTGAAATGTATTGTCAATTAGTGTTGCTTCCTAAGTGGACAGTTTGATTTCACAGAAGTGTGATTGACTTGGAGTTACATTGCGTTGTTTAAGTGTTCCCTTTATTTTTTTGAGCAGTGTATTACATGACATTACATTTCATAACACTTTTCACAACATATTATGTGTGTTCCCTCAGGCCACTACTCTACTATCACATATCTACAATACAACATCCATGTGTATGTGTGTGTAGAGGGAGTGTCTTATCGTGTGTGTGTGTGTAAGTATGTGTCTGTGCCTGTGTGAGTGTCTCGTCACAGTCCCCGCTGTTCCATAAGGTGTATTTTTATCTGTTTTTTAAAATCTGATCTTACTACTTGCATCAGTTACCTGATGTGGAATAGAGTTAATGTGGAATAGTCATGGCTCTATGTAGTACTGTGTGCACCTCCCATAGCAGCGTGTGAAGCCATAACACATACGTTTTTCCAGCAGCAGACTATGATCGATAATGTCAAAAGCCACACTGAAGTCTAACAAAACAGCCCCCACAATATTTTTATTGTCTCAATCTGATCTGATTATTCTGACCAATGACCAGTCATGTTTTATTTGCATATGTATCCTCCTACTTTGAAGAGGTAAGCAGGGTAGGCTCAAGAGTCTAAACGATCCTATCTGCCAATCAGGGCTGTGTATGTAAATATAGAAACATTTATATCAACACGCCCTCACGATCAGACGATCATGTCATTGGCAAAAGGAGGTTCAGGGAAATAAATGATAAAACATGTATTCAGAGTTATTTTCATGAAATAAACACACACAGTGATTTATTAGACGTACAGTGATGATAAAAAAAAAAAAAAATACATTAAAAAAAACTGCTGAGATACATAAAAAAAAAAGTAGAATTCCAATTTAATTGTGTTTGATTTTATTTATTATTAGGGGTGCCAATAATTTTGACCCATATCTTTTTGAGATTTTTTTATTTTTTACTTGTTAATAAAAAATCTATTTATTTGAGCGCTTGTACTAGTATAATATATACTTTTTTCATTTGTTTGAGCATACAATATATCTCAGTATTTCTATTATTTATTTTATACACTATTTTTTGCTCATCTCTATCAAGGGCGTCAATACTTTTGGATCTGACTGTTATGTACAGTGGGGAGAACAAGTATTTGATACACTGCCGATTTTGCAGGTTTTCCTACTTACAAAGCACGTAGAGGTCTGTAATTTTTTATCATAGGTACACTTCAACTGTGAGAGACAGAATCTAAAACAAAAATCCAGAAAATCACATTGTATGTAATTAATTTGCATTTTATTGCAATTCTATCAAGGGCGCCAATACTTTTGGATCTGACTGTATTCTACAGGGTGCCTCAAGTGTCAGAGGATGTAGCCAGAGAAGCTCTCCTGAAGTTTGTGGGCTCCAAGTGGTCCAAAAGCAGCAAGCCTGCCAGAAACCTGACCTTCAAGGAGTTACAACCCATCACAATGTATCGGGTAGGTCTGCTAACTAGCGCTTCATGCTAGACCCGATGTTGGTAGTATTTACATTTTACATTTTAGTCATTTAATTTTCATTTAATTTTTTATGTCTTATGAAACCTCTTGTTGGTAGTATCTCTTATGAAACCTCTTGTTGGTAGTATCTCTTATGAAACCTCTTGTTGTAGTAGTCTTATCTCTTATGAAACCTCTTGTTGGTAGTATCTCTTATGAAACCTCTTGTTGGTAGTATCTCTTATGAAACCTCTTGTTGGTAGTATCTCTTATGAATCTCTTATGAAACCTCTTGTTGGTAGTATCTCTTATGAAACCTCTTGTTGGTAGTATCTCTTATGAATCTCTTATGAAACCTCTTGTTGGTAGTATCTCTTATGAAACCTCTTGTTGGTAGTATCTCTATGAAACCTCTTGTTGGTAGTATCTCTTATGAAACCTCTTGTTGGTAGTATCTCTTATGAATCTCTTATGAAACCTCTTGTTGGTAGTATCTCTTATGAAACCTCTTGTTGGTAGTATCTCTTATGAAACCTCTTGTTGGTAGTATCTCTTATGAAACCTCTTGTTGGTAGTATCTCTTATGAATCTCCTATGAAACCTCTTGTTGGTAGTATCTCTTATGAAACCTCTTGTTGGTAGTATCTCTTATGAAACCTCTTGTTGGTAGTATCGTTTGGAGACGTACACTGAGTCCAGATCCAGTGCCTGGGAGATGGAGCCATATACTGGTAAAGTAATACTGTCTCAGGACAGCTTTTTGTCTGTTTCAAATAACTAGACAAGGTGTTCGTCAGAAACGGACATATTGCTGTCAGTTACAAAATACACACATTTCTGAGTGGCGTTCCAGGTTGTCCCCATACAGTGCGTGTAGGGCGTATAATGTAAGGTACGACAACGCATGACAACACAGTTGGCTTAACTACAGCACACACGGATCTGCAACCAGGCGAGGTATCCACAGCACTCTGTGCTAAATGAGTATTTCTTCCTCTTCCTCCCATCTCCCAGGCCAGGTGGTCGACGGACCTCAGTACGGGATGAGCCCCCCTCCGTGGGACGTCCCGGTGCAACAGCCACAGAGATACACTGATGTGATCCTGAAAGTGCGTGTCCCTCACTCCTCCTTTGTAAAGGTATGTCTACTTTATTACCTCCGGAAAGGAGTCTGGAGACAGACCGCAAGGCGCTACAGAGGGTAGTGCGTACGGCCCAGTATATCACTGGGGCAAGCTTCCTGCCATCCAGGACCTCTATACCAGGCGGTGTCAGAGGAAGGCCCTCAAAATCGTCGAAGACTCCAGCCACCCTAGTCATAGATTGTTCTCTCTGCTACCGCACGGCAAGCGGTACCGGAGTGCCAAGTCTAGGTCCAAAAGGCTTCTCAACAGCTTCTACCCCCAAGCCATAAGACTCCTGAACAGCTAATCATGGCTACCCAGACTATTTGCACTCCCACCCCATCTTTTTACGCTGCTGCTACTCTGTTAATTATTTATGCATAGTCACTTTAGACTCTACAGAGCACTTACAGTTATTACTCTCAACTACCTCAACTAGCCGGTGCCCCCGCACATTGACTCTGCACCGGTACCCCCACTGTATATAGCCTCCCTACTGTTATTTTATTTGACTTCTGCTCTTTTTTTCTCAACACTTTTTTGTTGTATTTTACTTTTTTTATTAAGAAATAAATGCATTGTTGGTTAAGGGCTGTAAGTAAGCATTTCACGGTAATGTCTACACCTGTTGTATTCGGCGCATGTGGCAAATAAGATTTGATTTGATTTGATTCTACACATAAAATCAACTTTTTTGTAATTACATCAACTCTACTTTTTTTTGTAATTTATAAATTTTTCCAAGTCCAAAATTCTATTGTAAAGGTTGTGTGTTACACTCCTCACTACTGCTGTGGTTGTTTCAGACGTGTCTCCTCACTACTGCTGTGGTTGTTTCAGACGTGTCACCGATGCCATGGCTGTGGTAGGACGCGCTGCACACACTGTGCTGGGAGGGGAAATGTAAGTAGCAACTCCTCCCTCCTTATTTACATTCCCTCTCTCTCTCTCTCACTTCTCTTTAGACATTTTAGTCAAGGAGGTCCAGGAGTTTTGCCTGAGCAAAGCGACCTGACCAGCAAGTTATAGGGGTGGTTTTTCCGTACATATATTAAGGCCTATCCCGACTAAAAAGCCTTCTGAATGCAGATTCTCTCTATGTCCGAGAATCGTCCCATAGGTTATAACTACCCAGGGTGCTGAGTTGTTTCTGGTCTGGACATGTTGTCAGGGAAACCTCTTGGCCCTGTTTCAGAGGTATTAATAGACTATCCCCTGTTTCAGAGGTATTAATAGACTATCCCCTGTTTCAGAGGTATTAATAGACTATCCCCTGTTTCAGAGGTATTAATAGACTATCCCCTGTTTCAGAGGTATTAATACACTATCCCCTGTTTCAGAGGTATTAATAGACTATCCCCTGTTTCAGAGGTATTAATAGACTATCCCCTGTTTCAGGGGTATTAATAGACTATCCCCTGTTTCAGAGGTAATAATAGACTATCCCCTGTTTCAGAGGTATTAATAGACTATCCCCTGTTTCAGAGGTATTAATAGACTATCCCCTGTTTCAGAGGTATTAACAGACTATCCCCTGTTTCAGAGGTATTAATAGACTATCCCCTGTTTCAGAGGTATTAATAGACTATCCCCTGTTTCAGAGGTATTAATAGACTATCCCCTGTTTCAGAGGTATTAATAGACTATCCCCTGTTTCAGAGGTATTAATAGACTATCCCCTGTTTCAGAGGTATTAATAGACTATCCCCTGTTTCAGAGGTATTAATAGACTATCCCCTGTTTCAGAGGTATTAATAGACTATCCCTGTTTCAGAGGTAATAATAGACTATCCCCTGTTTCAGAGGTATTAATAGACTATCCCCTGTTTCAGAGGTATTAATAGACTATCCCCTGTTTCAGAGGTATTAATAGACTATCCCCTGTTTCAGAGGTATTAATAGACTATCCCCTGTTTCAGAGGTATTAATAGACTATCCCCTGTTTCAGAGGTATTAATAGACTATCCCCTGTTTCAGAGGTATTAATAGACTATCCCCTGTTTCAGAGGTATTAATAGACTATCCCCTGTTTCAGAGGTATTAATAGACTATCCCCCTGTTTCAGAGGTATTAATAGACTATCCCCTGTTTCAGAGCTATTAATAGACTATCCCCTGTTTCAGAGGTATTAATAGACTATCCCCTGTTTCAGAGGTATTAATAGACTATCCCCTGTTTCAGAGGTATTAATAGACTATCCCCTGTTTCAGAGGTATTAATAGACTATTCCCTGTTTCAGAGGTAATAATAGACTATCCCCTGTAATAGACTATCCCCTGTTTCAGAGGTATTAATAGACTATCCCCTGTTTCAGAGGTATTAATAGACTATCCCCTGTTTCAGAGGTATTAATAGACTATCCCCTGTTTCAGAGGTATTAATAGACTATCCCCTGTTTCAGAGGTAATAATAGACTATCCCCTGTTTCAGAGGTATTAATAGACTATCCCCTGTTTCAGAGGTATTAATAGACTATCCCCTGTTTCAGAGGTAATAATAGACTATCCCCTGTTTCAGAGGTAATAATAGACTATCCCCTGTTTCAGAGGTATTAATAGACTATCCCCTGTTTCAGAGGTAATAATAGACTATCCCCTGTTTCAGAGGTATTAATAGACTATCCCCTGTTTCAGAGGTATTAATAGACTATCCCCTGTTTCAGAGGTATTAATAGACTATCCCCTGTTTCAGAGGTATTAATAGACTATCCCCTGTTTCAGAGGTATTAATAGACTATCCCCTGTTTCAGAGGTATTAATAGACTATCCCCTGTTTCAGAGGTATTAATAGACTATCCCCCTGTTTCAGAGGTATTAATAGACTATCCCCTGTTTCAGAGGTATTAATAGACTATCCCCTGTTTCAGAGGTATTAATAGACTATCCCCTGTTTGTAATAGACTATTCCCTGTTTCAGAGGTAATAATAGACTATCCCCTGTAATAGACTATCCCCTGTTTCAGAGGTATTAATAGACTATCCCCTGTTTCAGAGGTAATAATAGACTATCCCCTGTAATAGACTATCCCCTGTTTCAGAGGTATTAATAGACTATCCCCTGTTTCAGAGGTATTAATAGACTATCCCCTGTTTCAGAGGTATTAATAGACTATTCCCTGTTTCAGAGGTATTAATAGACGATCCCCTGTTTTCAGAGGTATTAATAGACTATCCCCTGTTTCAGAGGTATTAATAGACTATCCCCTGTTTCAGAGGTATTAATAGACTATCCCCCTGTTTCAGAGGTATTAATAGACTATCCCTGTTTCAGAGGTATTAATAGACTATCCCCTGTTTCAGAGGTATTAATAGACTATCCCCTGTTTCAGAGGTATTAATAGACTATCCCCTGTTTCAGAGGTATTTAATAGACTATCCCCTGTTTCAGAGGTATTAATAGACTATCCCCTGTTTCAGAGGTATTAATAGACTATCCCCTGTTTCAGAGGTATTAATAGACTATCCCCTGTTTCAGAGGTATTAATAGACTATCCCCTGTTTCAGAGGTATTAATAGACTATCCCCTGTTTCAGAGGTATTAATAGACTATCCCCTGTTTCAGAGGTATTAATAGACTATCCCCTGTTTCAGAGGTATTAATAGACTATCCCCTGTTTCAGAGGTATTAATAGACTATCCCCTGTTTCAGAGGTATTAATAGACTATCCCCTGTTTCAGAGGTATTAATAGACTATCCCCTGTTTCAGAGGTATTAATAGACTATCCCCTGTTTCAGAGGTATTAATAGACTATCCCCTGTTTCAGAGGTATTAATAGACTATCCCCTGTTTCAGAGGTATTAATAGACTATCCCCTGTTTTCAGAGGTATTAATAGACTATCCCCTGTTTCAGAGGTATTAATAGACTATCCCCTGTTTCAGAGGTATTAATAGACGATCCCCTGTTTCAGAGGTATTAATAGACTATCCCCTGTTTCAGAGGTATTAATAGACTATCCCCTGTTTCAGAGGTATTAATAGACTATCCCCTGTTTCAGAGGTATTAATAGACTATCCCCTGTTTCAGAGGTATTAATAGACTATCCCCTGTTTCAGAGGCGATGTCCGTTCTGCCATGGACATGGACGCAGGACAACAGGACATGGACGTAACAACAGGGCCGGCAACAACAGATGTTCCAGCTGTCAGGGGAGAGGAAGGAAGAGGTAAACATTGACAGTATATTTTACATTGAGCAGACGCTCTTATCCAGAGCAACTTCCAGTTAGTGCGTTCATCTTAAGATAGCTAGGTGCAACAACCACATACCACATATCACATTCATAGTAAATACATTTTCCTTCAATACAGTAGCAATAAGTAATCCGTGCTAGTTCCACCATTGCAAATCAAATCAAATTGTATTTGTCACATGCGCCAAATTCAACAGGTGTAGACCTTACAGTGAAATGCTTACTTCCAAGCCCTTAACCAACAATACAGTTTTAAGATAGAATAAACATTTTAAAAATCACACAAACAAATACAGGGGGGTACCGGTACCGAGTCAATGTGCGAGGGCACCTGTTAGTCGAGGTAATTCAGGTAATATGTACATGTAGGTAGAGTTATTAAAGTGACTGTGCATAGACAATAAACAGAGAGTAGCAGCAGCGTAAAAGAGGGGGGGTGGGGTGGGGGGGCAATGCAAACTATCCGGGTAGCCATTTGATTAGATGTTCAGGAGTCTTATGGCTTGGGGGTAGAAGCTGTTAAGAAGCCTTTTGGACCTAGACTTGGCGCTCCGGTACCCGCTTGCCGTGCGGTAGCAGAGAGAACAGTCAATGACTAGGGTGGCTGGAGTCTGACAATTTTTAGGGCCTTCCTCTGACACCGCCTGGTATAGAGGTCCTGGATGGCAGGAAGCTTGGCCCCAGTGATGTACTGGGCCGTACGCACTACCCTCTGTAGTGCCTTGCGGTCGGAGGCCGAGCAGTTGCCATACCAGGCAGTGATGCAACCAGTCAGGATGCTCTCGATGATGCAGCTGTAAAACCTTTTGAGGATCTGAGGACCCATGCCAAATATTTTCCGTCACCTTAGGGGGAATACGTTTTGTCGTGCCCTCTTCACGACTGTCTTGGTGTGCTTGGACCATGTTAGTTTGATGGTGTTGTCGACACCAAGGAACTTGAAGCTCTCAACCCGCTCCAACCACAGCCCCGTAGATGAGAATGGGGGCGTGCTCGGTCCTCTTCTTTTTCCTGTAGTCCACAATCATCTCCTTTGTCTTGATCACGTTTAGGGAGAGGTTGTTGTCCTGGAACCACACGGCCAAGTCTCTGACCTCCTCCCTATAAGCTGTCTCATCGTTATCGGTGATCAGGCCTACCACTGTTGTTTCATCTGCAAACTTAATGATGGTGTTGGAGTCGTGCCTGGCCATGCAGTCATGGGTGAACAGGGAGTACAGGAGGCGACTGAGCACGCACCCCTGAGGAGCCCCTGTGTTTAGGATCAGTGTGGCAGATGTGTTGTTACCTACCCTTACCACCTGGGGGTGGCCCGTCAGGAAGTCCAGGATCCAGTTGTAGAGGGAGGTGTTTAGTCCCAGGGTCCTTAGCTTAGTGATGAGCTTTGTGGGCACTATGGTGTTGAACGCTGAGCTGTAGTCAATGAATAGCATTCTCACATAGGTGTTCCTTTTCTCCAGGTGTGAAAGGGCAGTGTGGAGCGCAATAGAGATGGCATCATCTGTGGATCTGTTTGGGCAGTATGCAAATTGGAGTGGGTCTAGGGTTTCTGGGATAATGGTGTTGATGTGAGCCATGACCAGCTTTTCAAAGCACTTCATGGCTACAGACGTGAGTGCTACGGGTCGGTAGTCATTTAGGCAGGTTGTCTTAGTGTTCATGGGCACAGGGACTATGGTGGTCTGCTTGAAACATGTTGGTATTACAGACTCAGACAGGGAGAGGTTGAAAATGTCAGTGAAGACACTTGCCAGTTGGTCAGCACATGCTCGGAGTACTCGTCCTGGTAATCCGTCTGGCCCTGCGGCCTTGTGAATGTTGACCTGTTTAAAGGTCTTATTCACATCGGCTACGGAGAGCGTGATCACACAGTCGTCCAGAACAGCTGACGCTCTCATGCATGTTTCAGTGTTACTTGCCTCGAAGCGAGCATAGAAGTAATTTAGCTCATCTGGTAGGCTTGTGTCACTGGGCAGCTCGTGGCTGTGCTTCCCTTTGTAGTCTGTAATAGTTTGCAGGCCCTGCCATCTCCGACGAGCGTCAGAGCCGGTGTAGTACGATTCAATCTTAGTCCTTTATTGACTCTTTGCCTGTTTGATGGTTCATCGGAGTGCATAGCGGGATTTCTTATAAGCGTCCGGGTTAGAGTCCCGCTCCTTGAAAGCAGCAGCTCTACCCTTTAGCTCAGTGCGGATGTTGCCTGTAATCCATGGCTTCTGGTTGGGGTATGTATGTACGGTGACTGTGGTGATGATGTCATCGATGCACTTATTGATGAAGCCAGTGACTGATGTGGTGTACTCCTCAATGCCATCGGAAGAATCCCAGAACATATAACAGTCTGTGATAGCAAAACAGTCCTTTAGCTTAGCATCTGCTTCATCTGACCACTTTTTTATTGACCGAGTCACTGGTGCTTCCTGCTTTAGTTTTTGCTTGTAAGCAGGAATCAGGAGGATAGAATTATGGTCAGATTTGCCAAATGGAGGGCGAGGGAGAGCTTTGTATGCGTCTGTGTGTGGAGTAAAGGTGGTCTAGAGTTTTTTTCCCCTCTGGTTGCACATTTAACATGCTGGTAGAAATGAGGTAAAACGGATTTCAGCTTCCCAGCATTAAAGTCCCCGGCCACTAGGAGCGCCACCTCTGGATGAGCGTTTTCCTGTTTGCTTATGGCCGTATACAGTTCATTGAGTGCGGTCTTAGTGCCAGCATCGGTTTGTGGTGGTAAATAGACAGCTACGAAAAATATAGATGAAAACTCTCTTGGTAGATAGTGTGGTCTACAGCTTATCATGAGATACTCTACCTCAGGCGAGCAAAACCTTGAGACTTCCTTAGATATTGTGCACCAGCTGTTGTTTACAAATATACATAGACCGCCACCCCTTGTCTTTACCAGAGGTTGCTGTTCTATCCTGCCGATACAGTGTATAACCCGCCAGCTGTATGTTATTCATGTCTTCATTCAGCCACTACTCGGTGAAACATAAGATATTACAGTTTTTAATGTCCCGTTGGTAGGATAAACGTGCCTGTAGTTCGTCCACTTTATTATCAAGCGATTGTAAATTGGCCAATAGTATCGATGGCAAAGGCAGATTAGCCACTCGTCGCCGGCTCCTTACCAAGCACCCCGATCTCCTTCCGCGATATCTCCTTTTCTTTCTACTGCGAATGACGGGGATGAGGGCCCTGTCGGGTGTCTGGAGCAAATCCCTCTCGTCCGACTCATAAAATAAAAATTATTCGTCCAGTTCAAGGTGAGTAATCGCTGTTCTGATATCCAGAAGCTCTTTTCGGTCACAAGAGACGATAGCAGCAACATTATGTACAAAATAAGTTACAAACAATGCGATATAAAAACACACGAAATAGCACGGTTGGTTAAGCGTCCATAACAGAGAAGAGCTTCTTCATCACTAAGCTATGCTTAACTCACAATCTCTCTCTTCATGATATACAAAAACGAAGTTAACATGATGTCTACCGCAACGAGGCATTAGCTGGAAATGTAATTTTATATAATGTTATGTAAAGTAAAAGGACAGCAACTGTATACGAAGTGCAACTTGTATTGTATCAATAATGATTAAGTGATTTAATTAGTGATTCATTGATTATAGCTACTTGAGTTTTGATGATTAAACCTCTCCTTTGTTCTGGTTTTCGCCTCCAGATGTACTTTCTGTTGACTGATTTGTTGGCTAATTGATTGATTGGTTGGCTAATTTATTGATTAATTGGTTGGTTAATTGATTGATTTGCTAATTGATTGATTGGTTGGCTAATTTATTTATTAATGTCTCTCCTTCAGGTGTATGTTCTGCCATGGACTTGATTGATTGATCGCTTGCTTAATGTCTCTCCTTCAGATGTATGTTCTGCCATGGACATAATTGATTAATTTGTTGATTGATTGGTTGGCTAATTTATTGATTGATGTCTCTCCTCTAGATGCACGTTCTGCCATGGACATGGCCACAAGACCTGCCCTACCTGCCAGGGCAACAGAAACCTGATGCACTTCATTCAGCTCACCATCACATGGTACTGAACTGGGCCCGGTTTCCCGATGGAACCTAAGTGTTTTTTTGTGTGTGTTTCTTTGTACTTTTTCTCCCCAGTTTCATGATATCCAATTGGTAGTTACAGTCTTGTCCCATCGCTGCAACTCCCGTACGCACTCGGGAGAGGCGAAGGTCGAGAGCTATGCGTCCCCCCCGAAAACACGACCCTGCCCAAGCCACACTGCTTCTTGACACACTGCTCGCTTAACCCGGGAAGCCAGCCGCACCAATGTGTCGGAGGAAACACAGTACAACTGGCGACCGAGGTCAGTGTGCATGCGCCCAGCCCGCCACAAGGAGTCGCTAGAGCGCGATGGTACAAGGACATCCCGGCCGGCCAAACCCTCCCCTAACCCGGACGACGCTGGGACAACTGTGCACCGCTTCATGGGTCTCCCGGTCGCGGCCGGCTGTGACACAGCCTGGGATCGAACCCGGGTCTCTAGTGACACCTCTAGCCTACAAGTGTTTTAACAATGCATTGGTCCTGACACCACGCAGAGAGAAACGCTCACTACTTCGTTGGTGTCGACACTGAAAAGCAGCACTGCTCTCGGATCAGCTTTCTCCATTCAAATCTTACCTTAACATTAGAATTATTCCACAATGCTGATGACGGATCAGCTCCTAGAGAGATATTACAACCTATGGCTGCAAATAGGCTATTGAGCAGGCATATTATGCCTACCCAATAATAATGCACTAAATCACAGATTTGGCACATCAATCAATCAATCAATCAAATGTATTTATAAAGCCCTTTTTACATCAGCAGATGTCACAAAGTGCTTATACAGATACCCAGCCTAAAACCCCCAAACAGCAAGCAATGCAGATGCAGAAGCATCATTGCGTACATCATTGCGCACATCTTGTCACACATCATGAAACACATTGAGGCAAAGAAATTACAGGCAGTAGGCCAAGTTGTAAAATATAACTCAATATGATTGAAATAGGCTTGTTGACCCCATGTAGCCCATGTACTGTATATTTTAATGCAGTCATCTCGGTTTTAATTTGAAGCATAATTTTATCCTTCCCCTGTTTGTAACAATTGCAAATACTTTGGCAAACTTTGTATTTGTAATCAACTTCGTTCTGAAGTTATCGTCAGTCACCGTCAGACGGATAGCCTAAACATTGGGATTCTACGGGGAGCTCTTCTGTGAATAAAGTGGAAGGGGAAATTGGCTGCTCTACGAGGGGTCCGGATCACTCGCGGATGTTCAATGGTTTTTAAGAGCCACGAGGCTCTGGGAAACACCTCGCTAGAAGGTTCTAATGATGGATCTTAGAAGGTTCTAATGATGGATCTTAGAAGGTTCTAACGATGGATCTTAGAAGGTTCTAACGATGGGATCTTAACGCTACAAAGGCTCTGAGAAACGACGCCCAGATCTGTCTGGAGGTCTACTGCAAGAATCTGATCCACTGCATTCAGCTCACCGTCACGTGGTAGTGGACTAGATTGGACTGGATTGTGCTGTTTTAGAGCAGTGATGGGCAACTCCAGTCCTCAGGGGGCCTGATTGGTGACACACTATTGCCTCAGCTGAAACACCTGACTCCAGTAATCAACTAATCATGGTCTCCTGTTTAGAAGTACAATAACTTTAGTTATGACAGACTTGTCAATAAGTCGCTTTAGGCAAGTCCAAGACAAGACTCACTTCCTGTGTACAGAACAGTCATAATGCAAGCTGAACCAACAGTACATGTTATTGTCCTGCTGATCAGTATTTGTGTAACCTGTAGTATTGTGTCAACTCTAAGTCAACAGAAGCAGTGATTCCCCTTGGATATATTATTATTATTTCAGCAGTGGTGACAATGGGTTAGCGCAATGACATGCTAGCTGTTCCCATAGACTTCCAGTCATTGAGCCAACGACTATCCCATTTAAGAGCGTCACAACAGAAATATATAGGAATAAATGATGACTTATTTTTGGCAGCGGTGGCAACAATTTAGGAGCGGTGGGCCACCGCTTGGTAAGTGAATATCAGAGAAACACTGAACAGAAGCATCCTGTTGCTCCTTTATCCTACAGGAAGAACCACGTGTTTGAGTTCGTACCGGACCGGCTGCCTGAGTTCCCTCTCAAGAAGTTTGAGAAGGTGTCTGGGGACGCGTTCTTCGTTGATGAAAGTATTCTGGTGAAGGTCTATTTTTATTTTCCCGAGTGGGTGCTGTAAAGACATGTTAACCCGATCCCAGATCTGTATGTGACCGTTCATGATAGAGAGGTTGGCTAGAACCACACCAGGCTACCTAGTCTGTCACTGTGGTGTATGTTACCATGGACACTAACCTTGCCGGGCCCCATTCCCTCAGGTGTACCCCATCGTGGGTTTCCCTGACCAGGAGATCTGTGATGCCTCCAAGAAGGCGTCTCAGGAACACCACAGCAAGTTCTCACCACAGCAAGTTCCCTGTCGCATCCTACAACAGGTGAGTTATCTCTGGGCATATAGCTAGTGTCCTGGTCCAATACTCATTAACCGCATCCCTCCCTCCCCCTCCCTCCCTCCCTCCCTCCCTCCCTCCCTCCTCCCTCCCTCCCTCCCTCCCCTCCCTCCCTCCCTCCCTCCCTCCCTCCCCTGTCAGTCGTATCCTACAACAGGTATTCTTCTAGTCTTTCAGCCCTGTTAGGGACCTTTCCTAATACTCCTGGATCCTTCCATCCTTTCCTCCCTTCCTGTCCTCTTGTCAGTAGAATCCTGCAACATGAGTCATCCCTGTAAGGGTTCTGTCCCAATACTACTCAACTGCATTCTTTCTTCCTTCCTTCCTTCCTTCCTTCATCCTCTTGTCAGTCGCATCCTGCAGCCGGTGAGCCTTCTCTGGGGCTTTTCCCAATACTGAACTTAACCAAGCCGAGTCGGACCAAGCCGCTACTGAGCTAGCCCGGTTAGTTTTCCAGCATAGTTTCTGGAGTCAGCCCAGTTTTGATTTGGGTCAGGATGATAGTGTGAAAAGGGTATCTCAGCCTGAGGGCCATGTTGTAATACTCCTGAACGGACTCCTTCCCTCCTGCCGTGCCCCACCCTGAGGCCCATAGCGGCCTGTTTCTTTACTTTTCAACTGCATCTTTTTTAAATGCGATTGCCTTTAACGGCCACTAGAGGCCAGCACTGACATCAATATAACAGAGCCTCCCTGGATTGAGGAGGTTTGACGACAGCAGGGACTTGATCACGTGTCTTTTAAATATCTACTCAAATGTTTCTGTTTCTTCACAGCGTCAAACCATTGAGCTGGTCCCCATCACTCACGCCTTCTATTCCTACAGTGGAAAAGACTACGACTACTTTGTATACGGTCTCGAGAATAAGGTTTTCACTCCTAAATATCCTTCCGCCTGTGTTATATTATAAAGGAAATATCTCATTTTTATTTTTTTATTTTTTTATTTCACCTACCAATAACCTACCAATAATGCAATGGTAGTCCTGTCCTTTTAATGAATATTTCATAGTCATTATAATATGCTTTACTTATTGTTGTATAATCATTGGATAAGGAACATCTACAGTATGCTAGAAATGTGTAACTACCGTCTTATTGATTGTGCATAGAGGAAAAGTCTATCCTGACATTTTTACGTTTGTAATTATTATTATTTTTACTCAAAAGGGTGCTAGCCATTGTGGAACTCAGTGTGTGTAAAATCAGTGCCTGTTCATTCCAGTCATTCCATTTCCTTCACACAATTGAATTGAAAGTATATGCTATACTATAGCAATGAAATCCAAAGTATATGAAGTTGGATAATGGAATATTTTATTCTGAATTATGTCATGTTTGTATGTAACTCTGACGCCTCTCCAGTTTTGATCATAGCGATGGAACCATAGAAATAGAATGAGAAGCAGAATCATTCTAATTATGTGGAGAATCTAGTCAATCTGTTTCTATGGTTTGGGATCATCCACTGAAGTCTAAACTCAGAGAGTAAGAGAGGTATTGCCAGTGTGGAGCTTGTGTGTGTTTCTAATTGTAATCAATTAAATGGTTTTATATCAATCTGAATTGTAATACATGCACCTTACAACCTACATGGAGAATAAAAATAATACAACGTTTCTATAACCTGTATTTTTTATAATAAATTAAAAAACGATGATTTTGAATATTTGTATTTTTCATCATTTGGAACTGGAAGGGTGGGATAACTTGCTGAATAAAATTAATTACTTGTCTATGCCCGTTGTTATATTACCCAATCAATACTGTATCATGGTGGGCTCGATACACCTGCACAAACACGCTGTTCCCACCCGGTGTGAGTGAAATGAGCTGATATTATATCGGCGAGGAGAGTGGGAGGGGAGTTGGGAAGCGCAGCGCAGGAGGATGGAGTGTTATAGACTATTGGAGGAGTGGCCTTCCCAGCCCAGCATGCGGAGTTTGTTTATAACGTGTGGAGGGGGACAATGTGGAGACTTCTCACATCACTGCGCTTTTTCAAGGCTTGCCGCGGTCCGTTTCTGTCGCTGTATCGGTAGGCTGTCTGCGGTCAATTTGGAGTGGAATAACTCATCTTCAGGATTCACTATCAACAGTAGAGTGTCTGGTGAGTTTGCAGAAAAGTTTACTGTGTGATAACCGTGATAACTTTGTGTTTACTGTGTGATAACTGGATATGTTTGTAGTGTGCTCTGAGGTAGGCTATGAAGATATTGTGGGAAGGTAAATTCGATAAAGTGAGTGGTCTTCGAGATCATTTTTTTGTTTAGTTGATTAATTCTACCATTTTTTTTTAAACAAGCAGACATAAAACTTGAAAAAACTATTTCTAGATCAATCAGTATTCTACCAAAATTATTTTAGACAAACGTTTGTGGCTCTGTATATAACCATTTCTTTCATATCATATGGACATTCACCTTCCTTGAAAATCCACACAGTCAATAAAGCCTAATCAATTTAGACCATGATCTTCTTTCTGAGCTTAGTTATAGGGCTGACTGAGGTTCAGAATGAAACACATTGTCTAAATTGAGTAATTCATTGACTGGATTTTCAAGGAAGGTCCATCTGAAAATGGTAGAAATAGAACATTCAAGTGTAAAGTTTAATGAATGGTCAAGAGAAGTAAGCCAATAGCCATACAGTGAACCACCCCTAACTATATCCCTGGTCCTGTCTGATATGAGTAACGTCCACTGTAGTTAACCACCCCTAACTATATCCCTGGTCCTGTCTGATATGAGTAACGTCCACTGTAGTTAACCACCCCTAACTATATCCCTGGTCCTGTCTGATATGAGTAACGTCCACTGTAGTGAACCACCCCTAACTATATCCCTGGTCCTGTCTGATATGAGTAACGTCCACTGTAGTTAACCACCCCAACTATATATCTGGTCCTGTCTGATATGAGTAACGTCCACTGTAGTGAACCACCCCTAACTATATCCCTGGTCCTGTCTGATATGAGTAACGTCCACTGTAGTTAACCACCCCTAACTATATATCTGGTCCTGTCTGATATGAGTAACGTCCACTGTAGTGAACCACCCCTAACTATATCCCTGGTCCTGTCTGATATGAGTAACGTCCACTGTAGTTAACCACCCCTACCTATATCCCTGGTCCTGTCTGATATGAGTAACGTTTACTGTAGTGAACCACCCCCAACTATATATATACTGTATATCCCTGGTCCTGTCTGATACAAGTAACGTCCACTGTAGTGAACCCCCCAACTATATATCTACTGTATATCCCTGGTCCTGTCTGATACAAGTAACGTCCACTGTAGTGAACCACCCCTAACTATATATCTAGTGTATATCCCTGGTCCTGTCTGATACGAGTAACGCCTCTGTAGTGAACCACCCCTAACTATATCCCTGGTCCTGTCTGATATGACTTTCTTGCTGTGACTCTGTCTCCATTGTGTCTTTCCTGCTGTGAATCTGTCTCCATTGTGTCTTCCTCCTGTGACTATGTCTCCATTGTGTCTTTCCTACTATGACTGTCTCCATTTCATTCCATTCTACATCATTTTACATGACTGGAGACTTTGGCAGAATCTTTTTTAATACCGCACACATGATCAAAATGATGGGCTACTTTGACACTGACAAACTGAGAATCAGAGATCAATAAAAACGACCTTGAATCCATTAATAGCCTAGGCCTACGTGTGTGGAGACATACTGTAGGCTACAATATGACGAGGAAATTATGATCCTTAACCTGCTTTCCAGTTTCACTGACTCACCCAATGACTCGCAGCTCACTCGCCGGTGATGGTCGATGCGTTCCTGCCAAAAGCCCATATCTCGCGCTTGTTTTACTTTGTAAAACAATATTTGGAAGTTTATCAAATATTTTGTTAGCCTGCAGCAGACAGATTAGAGTCTTCTCTTTCCAGCAGGAGCCATTTGGTTTCCAACCCGTATTTGAAATATTGCGAAAGGCCTGTTCTGTCTCGGTGCTGTTCACTGACAGATTTGCGGCGTGTTCTCGACTGTAGGCTATGCGTTGTTTCTGGCTACACACAATCCACAGCTAGGCAATTTTTTTCAGAGAAGCTATTGATCTTCTGTGGCTAAATTATGGGCATTTTCATGGTGTAGTAGGCTATTCTGAATTAGTTCATTTATTTATGAACAGACAGCAGTTATTCTATAACTTTGGCAAATATATTTCAATTTACCAGGCGTGCTGCAGCTGCTGTTTAAAGGTGAAGACGCACCAAAAGATGGGGAAAGATACTTTAACCTGCTTGGAGAGAGAGGGAGAGGGAGCGAGAGACGGAGGGAAATATTAGGGCGAGAAAGAAAGACACAGAGAGAAACAGAGCGAAAGCTGCTTGGAGAGTTTGAGTATGCTGTCGTTGACACGTTAACACTGATTTAGAGAGCTGCCCCACTCTCCAATGTAAAGAGCCTGCAAGCCGCGTACTTCACTCTCTGTGGTACTCACAGTGCGGTGTTCACTGTTCACAGTGATTATCTGTCTGATGGCCTGCTCCGCTGGTCACTGAGGTGCCTGAGCCACAGGCTAACAAACAATAGCCAACCTAGTATCCTGTATATTTTTCCTCCCATACTCTACCCACATAACGTTTACAACCTTTATGCAAGGCTGTTGATGGCGTCAAAATGAGATTATCGTCATATATTATTTTCAGGACTGTCTGTTTGATATAAAGAAACAGATGTTTAAAGTACTGTACAATGTAATCTCTCCATATATATATATATATATATATATATATATTATATATATATATAACGCCCTGCCATAAATCAATCAATATATATATAACTATATAATACCATGCCATATATCCATCAATATATATAACTATATAACGCACTGACATACAGTACCAGTCAAAAGTTTGGACACACCTACTCATTCAAGGTTTTTTCTTTATTTTTTGTACTATTTTCTACATTGTAGAATAATAGTGAAGACATCAAAACTATGAAATAACACATATGGAGTCATGTAGTAACCAAAAAAGTGTTAAACAAATAAAAACATCTGTTATATTTTAGATTCTTCAAAGTAGCCACCCTTTGCCTTGATGACAGCTTTGCACACTCTTGACATTCTCTCAACCAGCTTCATGAGGTAGTCACCTGGAATGCATTTAAATTAACAGGTGCGCCTTGTTAAAAGTTAATTTGTGGAATTTATTTCCTTCTTAATGTGTTTGAGCCAATCAGTTGTGTTGTGACAAGGTAGGGGTGGTATACAGAAGATAGCCCTATTTGGTAAAAGACCAAGTCCATATTATGGCAAGAACAGCTCAAATAAGCAGTCCATCATTACTTTAAGACATGAAGATCAGTCAATACGGAAAATGTCAAGAACTTTTAAAGTTTCTTCAAGTGCAGTCGCAAAAACCATCAAGTGCTATGATGAAACTGTCTCTCATGAGGACCGCCACAGGAAAGAAAGACCCAGAGTTACCTCTGCTGCAGAGGATAAGTTCATTAGAGTTAACTGCACCTCAGATTGCAGCCCAAATAAATGCTTCACAGAGTTCAAGTAACAGACACATCTCAACATCAACTGTTCAGAGGAGACTGCATGAATCAGGCCTTCATGGTCCAATTGCTGCAAAGAAACCACTACTAAAGGACACCAATAAGAAGAGACTTGCTTGGGCCAAGAAACACGAGCAATGGACATTAGATCGGTGGAAATATGTCCTTTGGTCTGATGAGTCCAAATGTAAGATTTTTGGTTCAACCGCCGTGTCATTGTGAGACGTAGAGTAGGTGAACGGATGATCTCTGCATGTGTGGTTCCCACCGTGAAGCATGGAGGAGGAAGTGTGATGGTGTGGGGGTGCTTTGCTGGTGACACTGTCAGTGATTTATTTAGAATTCAAGGCACACTTAACCAGCATGGCTACCACAGCATTCTGCAGCAATACACCATCCTATCTGGTTTGCGCTTAGTGGGACTATCATTTTTTCCCCAAAAGGACAATGACCCAAAACACACCTCCAGGCTGTGTAAGGGCTATTTGACCAAGGAGAGTGATGGAGTGCTGCATCAGATGACCTGGCCTCCACAATCACCCGACCTCAACCCAATTGAGATGCTTTGGGATAAGTTGGACTGCAGAGTTAAGGAAAAGCAGCCAACAAGTGCTCAGCATATGTGGGAACTCCTTCAAGACTGTTGGAAAAGCATTCCTCATGAAGCTGGTTGAGAGAATGCCAAGAGTGTGCAAAGCTGTCATCAAGGCAAAGGGTGGCTACTTTGAAGAATCTAATATATCGACCATCACCGGCGAGTGAGCTGCGAGTCATTGGGTGAGTCAGTGAAACTGGAAAGCAGGTTAAGGGATATAATTTCCTCGTCATATTGTAGCCTACAGTATGTCTCCACACACCTAGGCCTAGGCTATTAATGGATTCAAGGTCGTTTTTATTGATCTCAGATTCTCATATATTTTACTACATGATTCCATATGTGTTATTTCATAGTTTTGATGTCTTCACTATTATTCTACAATGTAGAAAATAGTACAAATAAAGATAAACCCTTGAATGAGTAGGTGTGTCCAAACTTTTGACTGGCACTGTATTCCATCAATATACACTGCTCAAAAAAATAAAGGGAACACTTAAACAACACAATGTAACTCCAAGTCAATCACACTTCTGTGAAATCAAACTGTCCACTTAGGAAGCAACACTGATTGACAATAAATGTCACATGCTGTTGTGCAAATGGAATAGACAACAGGTGGAAATGATAGGTAATTAGCAAGACACACCCCCAATAAAGGACTGGTTTTGCAGGTGGTGACCACAGACCACTTCTCAGTTCCTATGCTTCCTGGCTGATGTTTTGGTCACTTTTGAATGCTGGCGGTGCTTTCACTCTAGTGGTAGCATGAAACGGAGTCTACAACCCACACAAGTGGCTCAGGTAGTGCAGCCCATCCAGGATGGCACATCAATACGAGCTGTGGCAAGAAGGTTTGCTGTGTCTGTCAGCGTAGTGTCCAGAGCATGGAGGCGCTACCAGGAAACAGGCCAGTACATCAGGAGACATGGAGGAGCCGTAGGAGGGCAACAACCCAGCAGCAGGACTGCTACCTCCGCCTTTGTGCAAGGAGGAGCAGGAGGAGCACTGCCAGAGCCCTGCAGAAATGACCTCCAGCAGGCCACAAATGTGCATGTGTCTGCTCAAAACGGTCAGAAACAGACTCCATGAGGGTGGTATGAGGGGCCCGACTTCCACAGGTGGGGGTTGTGCTTACAGCCCAACACCGTGCATGACGTTTGGCATTTGCCAGAGAACACCAAGATTGGCAAATTCGCCACTGGCGCCCTGTGCTCTTCACAGATGAAAGCAGGTTCACACTGAGCACGTGACAGACGTGACAGAGTCTGGAGTCGTCATGGAGAACGTTCTGCTGCCTGCAACATCCTCCAGCATGACCGGTTTGGCGGTGGGTCAGTCATGGTGTGGGGTGGCATTTCTTTGGGGGGGCCGCACAGCCCTCCATGTGCTCGCCAGAGGTAGCCTGACTGCCATTAGGTACCGAGATGAGATCCTCAGACCCCTTGTGAGACCATATGCTGGTGCGGTTGGCCCTGGGTTCCTCCTAATGCAAGACAATGCTAGACCTTATGTGGCTGGAGTGTGTCAGCAGTTCATGCAAGAGGAAGGCATTGATGCTATGGACTGGCCCGCCCGTTCCCCAGACCTGAATCCAATTGAGCACATCTGGGACATCATGTTTCGCTCCATCCACCAACGCCACGTTGCACCACAGACTGTCCAGGAGTTGGCGGATGCTTTAGTCCAGGTCTGGGAGGAGATCCCTCAGGAGACCATCCGCCACCTCATCAGGAGCATGCCCAGGCGTTATAGGGAGGTCATACAGGCACGTGGAGGCCACACACACTACTGAGCCTAATTTTTGACTTGTTTTTAAGGACATTACATCAAAGTTGGATCAGCCTGTAGTCTGGTTTTTCCACTTTAATTTTTGAGGGTGACTCCAAATCCAGACCTCCATGGGTTGATACATTTGATTTCCATTGATAATTTTTGTGTGATTTTGTTGTCAGTACATTCAACTATGTAAAGAAAAAAAGTATATAATAAGATTATTTCATTCATTCAGATCTAGGATGTGTTATTTTAGTGTTCCCTTAATTTTTTTGAGCAGTGTATATAACTATTTAACGCCCTGCCATATATCCATCAATATACAATATATATACAAAAGTGTGTGGACACCCCTTCAAATTAGTGGATTCGGCCAGTTCAGCCACACCCGTTGCTGACAGGTGTATAAAATCGAGCACACAGCCACGCAATCTCCGTTGACAAACATTGGCAGTATAATGGCCCCATTGAAGAGCTCAGTGACTTTCAATGTGACACCGTCATAGGATGCCACCTTTCCAACAAGTCAGTTTGTCAAATTTCTGCCATGCCGGAGCTGCCCCGTTCAACTGTAAGTGCTGTTATTGTGAAGTGGAAACGTCTAGGAGCAACAACGGCTCAGCCGCGAAGTGATAGGCCACATAAGCTCACAGAACGGGACCGCCGAGTGCTGCAGCTCGTAACGCGTAAAAATCTTCTGTCCTCGGTTGCAACACTCACTACCTAGTTCCAAACTGCCTCTGGAAGCAAGGTCAGCACAATAACTGTTTGTCGCGAGCTTAATGAAATGGGTTTTCATGGCCTGTTTTTCATTCTGTAGGCTAACGTTATGCATCTGAGATCAGTTAGTTGTTTTATGATCTTTCTCTGTGTTCATCATTGTGTTTATTTAAATGGCGTTAAGGCGTTACGTTACGCTAACATCATGTACTGTATGTATCACGTATAGAGCCAGGAGTTATTCCTGACTGTGTGACCTGAGCAGGCAGGGAAATCTCTGGGTTCTAGTTAGTCCTTAAACGATGTCTATAATGTCTATGATGTATATACTCTATACTCTTCCTTGTCCGTTCTCTTTTCTCTCTCTCATCCTCCTCTTCCTCCTCCTCTTCCACCTCCTCTTCCTCTTCATCATCCCCTTTCTCCTCCTCCTCTTCCTCTTCCTCCTCCTCCTCTTCCTCTTCCCCCTCTTCCTCCTCCTCTTCCTCTTCCTCCTCCTCCTCTTCCTCTTCCTCTTCCTCTTCCTCTTCCTCTTCCTCCCCCTCCTGGGGTCTGAGGCTGGGCTGAGGGGGGTTTGAGGCTGGGCTCTGGGGCTGAGGCTGGGCTGAGGGGGGTTTGAGGCTGGGCTCTGGGGCTGAGGCTGGGCCGAGGGGGGTTTGAGGCTGGGCTCTGGGGCTGGGCTGAGGGGGGTTTGAGGCTGGGCTCTGGGGCTGGGCTGAGGGGGGTTTGAGGCTGGGCTCTGGGGCTGAGGCTGGGGCTGAGGGGGGTTTGAGGCTGGGGCTCTGGGGCTGAGGCTGGGCCGAGGGGGGTTTGAGGCTGGGCTCTGGGGCTGGGCTGATGGGGTTTTGAGGCTGGGCTCTGGGGCTGGGCTGAGGGGGATTTGAGGCTGGGCTCTGGGGCTGAGGCTGGGCTGAGGGGGGTTTGAGGCTGGGGCTCTGGGGCTGAGGCTGGGCCGAGGGGGTTTGAGGCTGGGCTCTGGGGCTGGGCTGAGGGGGGTTTGAGGCTGGGCTCTGGGGCTGAGGCTGGGCTGAGGGGGGTTTGAGGCTGGGCTCTGGGCTGGGCTGAGGGGGGTTTGAGGCTGGGCTCTGGGGCTGAGGCTGGGCTGAGGGGGGTTTGAGGCTGGGCTCTGGGGGCTGGGCTGAGGGGGGTTTGAGGCTGGGCTCTGGGGCTGGGCTGAGGGGGGGGTTGAGGCTGGGCTCTGGGGCTGGGGCTGAGGGGGTTTGAGGCTGGGCTCTGGGGCTGGGCTGAGGGGGGTTTGAGGCTGGGCTGAGGGGGGTTTGAGGCTGGGCTCTGGGGCTGAGGCTGGGCTGAGGGGGGTTTGAGGCTGGGCTCTGGGGCTGAGGCTGGGCTGAGGGGGGTTTGAGGCTGGGGCTTTAGTTTTAGATGGTTTATTATCAGAGTTAACCTGTGTTATGGTCAGCCAGGCACAGTGGGAGGCAGGCAGGTTCTGGACCTCTCATGGAAGACAGATACTGTGAAACACTGCAGGACCATGGCTCTGTGGACCGAGAGAGAAGACAGATATTTTAAAACACAGGGAAGTAGATGCTGCTGGATGGTTTATAGTCCAGACCGGGTCCTGGACCCTTCTCATTGTTTCAGGATGAGTCAGGCGGAGGGAGGGAGATGGGGGGGGAGGGAGGGAGATGGGTGGGGAGGGGGGGGTGGTGGGGAGGAAGGAAGGGAGGGAGATGGGGGGGGAGGGAGGGAGATGGGGGGAGGGGGGGGGTGGGGGGGGGAGGGAGGGAGATGGGGGGGAGGGAGGAGATGGGGAGGAGGGAGGGAGATGGGGGGCGGAGGGAGGGAGATGGGCGAGAGAGTCAGAGACCGAGGAAAGAGAGAGGAAGAAAGGGTGAAAGAGAGA
Source organism: Coregonus suidteri (assembly GCA_036851935.1). Classification (NCBI taxonomy): domain Eukaryota; kingdom Metazoa; phylum Chordata; class Actinopteri; order Salmoniformes; family Salmonidae; genus Coregonus; species Coregonus suidteri. Next base: position 6,960,430 of record CM072225.1, on the reverse strand, counting down.
CAGAGGGGTAGAGAGAGAGAAACAGAGAGACTGAGAGTTTCAAGATGTCTCAAGTACCACTGGGTTCTGTCCTATGAGTAACAAAGTGTGTATCTTCCCTAAACATCTCAGCCATACGTCTCAGCCATACGTCTCAGCCATACGTCTCAGCCATACGTCTCAGCCATACGTCTCAGCCATACGTCTCAGCCATACGTCTCAGCCATACGTCTCAGCCATACATCTCAGCCATTCGTCTCAGCCATACATCTCAGCCATACGTCTCAGCCATACGTCTCAGCCATACATCTCAGCCATTCGTCTTGATGTGGTGTAATTTGGTGACCCTGTCTCAGCCATACGTCTCAGCCATACGTCTCAGCCATACGTCTCAGCCATACGTCTCAGCCATTTGGTGACCCTGTCTCAGCCATACGTCTTGATGTGGTGTACTTTGGGCCATACGTCTTGATGTGGTGTACTTTGGTGACCCTGTCTCAGCCATACGTCTTGATGTGGTGTACTTTGGTGACCCTGTCTCAGCCATACGTCTTGATGTGGTGTACTTTGGTGACCCTGTCTCAGCCATACGTCTTGATGTGGTGTACTTTGGTGACCCTTAGGCTTTCCTAATGATTATTTACTAGGAACTCCCTGGACTATAAACCACTAGCGACAAGATGGCCCCGTACTGCATTGCCACTGCTTTGCAAGCTCCGACCCAACTTTGCCATTTTGTGATTTTGTTTGTCGTTTATTATTACTTTACTTCCTCTAAATGTATCCGCTATCATTTCTTACAACCAACAAGATTTTTTAAAATATTTTTTATTAGTGTATACAGTTGAAGTCGGAAGTTTACATACACTTAGGTTGGAGTCATTAAAACTCGTTTTTCAACCACTCCACACATTTCTTGTTAACAAACTATCGTTTTGGCAAATCGGTTAGGACATCTACTTTGTGCATGACACAAGTAATTATTCCAACAATTGTTTACAGACAGATTATTTCACTTACAATTCACTGTATCACAATTCCAGTGGGTCAGAAGTTTACATACACTAAGTTGACTGTACCTTTAAACAGCTTGGGAAATTCCAGAAAATGATGTCATGGTTTTAGAAGCTTCTGATAGGCTAATTGACATCATTTGAGTCAATTGGAGGTGTACCTGTGGATGTATTTCTAGGCCTACCTTCAAACTCAGTGCCTCTTTGCTTGACATCATGGGAAAATCTAAAGAATTCAGCCAAGACCTCAGAAAAAAAAAAGTAGACCTCCACTAGTCTGCTTCATCCTTGGGAGCAATTTCCAAATGCTTGAAGGTACCACCACGTTCATCTGTACAAACAATAGTACGCAAGTATAAACACCATGGGACCACGCAGCCATCATACCACTCAGGAAAGAGACGCTTTCTGTCTCCTAGAGATGATCGTACTTTGGTGCGAAAAGTGCAAATCATTCCCAGAACAACAGCAAAGGACCTTGTGAAGATGCTGGAGGAAACAGGTTCAAAGTATCTATATCCACAGTAAACGAGTCCTATATTGACATAACCTGAAAGGCCGCTCAGCAAGGAAGAAGCCACTGCTCCAAAACCGCCATAAAAAAGCCAGACTACGGTTTGCAACTGCATGTGGGGACAAAGATGGTACTTTTTGGAGAAATGTCCTCTGGTCTGATGAAACAAAAATAGAACTGTTTGGCCATTATGACCATCGTTATGTTTGGAGGAAATAGGGGGACTTGCAAGCCGAAGAACACCATCCCAACCGTTATGCACGGCGGTGGCAGCATCATGCTGTGGGGGTGCTTTGTTGCAGGAGGGACTGGTGCACTTCACAAAATAGATGGCATCATGAGGAAGGAAAATGATGTGGATATATTTAAGCAACATCTCAAGACATCAGTCAGGAAGTTAAAGCTTGGTTGCAAATGGGTCTTCCAAATGGACAATGACCCCAAGCATACTTCCACAGTTGTGGCAAAATGGCTTAAGGACAACAAAGTCAAGGTATTGGAGTGGCCATCACAAAGCCCTGACCACAATCATATATAACATTTGTGGGCAGAACAGAAAAAGCGTGTGCAAGCAAGGAGGCCTACAAACCTGACTAAGTTACACCATCTCTGTCAGGAGGAATGGCTTGTGGAAGCCTACCCGAAACGTTTGACCCAAGTTAAACAATTTAAAGGCAATGCTACCAAATACTAATTGATTGTATGTAAACTTCTGACCCACTGGGAATGTGATGAAAGAAATAAAAGCTGAAATATATAATTCTCTCTACTATTATTCTGACATTTTACATTCTTAAAATGAAGTGGTGATCCTAACTGACCTAAGACAGGGAATTTTTACTAGGATTAAATGTCAGGAATTGTGAAAAACAGAGTTTAAATGTATTTGGATAAGGTGTATGTAAACTTCCGACTTCAACTGTACACTACCAGTCAAAAGTTTGGACACACCTACTATTTCAAGGGTTTTTCTTTATTTTTTAAACTATTTTCTACATTGTAGAGTAATATTGAAGACATCAAAACTATGTAATAGCACATTTGGAATTTTTTCTCCCCAATTTCGTGATATCCAATTGGTAGTTACAGTCTTGTCCCATCGCTGCAACTCCCGTACGGACTCGGGAGAGGCGAAGATCGAGAGCCATGCGTCCTCCGAAACACGACCCTGCACCAATGTGTCGGAGAAAACACAGTACAACTGGCAACCGTGTCAGCGTGCGTGTGCCGGGCCCGCCACAAGGAGTCGCTAGAGCGCGATGGGAGAAGGACATCCCGGCCGGCCAAACCCTCCCCTAACCCGGACGACGCTGGGCCAATTGTGCGCTGCCTCATGGGTCTCCCGGTCACGGCTGGCTGCGACACAGCCCGGGATCAAACTCGGGTCTGTAGTGACGCCTCAAGCGCCTTAGACCGCTGTGCCACTCGGGAGGGTTTGGCCTTCTCCCATCGACAATAACTTTTGAACATCAGATCGGAAGTTACTTACCTCAATTCTGACTTCAACTTAGACTGATCTGCCCTGGGCTCTTTCTGTAATTCCGACTCAATTTTCGAGCTACCCAAGAAAAAAGGCCGACGTTACAGAGGCAAGAGAGGGGGGATCCTGGAGAGATCAGGGCGAAGGGAGAACCGGCCACCTCTTCCCTCCATTCTACTGGCCAATATATATTCACTTGATAGTAAGATGGATGACCTCCGATCGCGGATTTGATACCAACGGGACTCTCGAAACTGCAATATTCTCTGCTTTTTTCTCGAGCGCGATGGAAGTCTGGACCCATTGTTCACCTATCTTTGAACACCTGATGGTCAAATGCCCTTTTACCTCCCGAAAGAGTTTTCAGCTGTTATAGTGACTGGCTGGGGTGGGCTGGGTCGGGGAGGGCTGGGAGGGCTGGGTCGTGGGGGGGCTGGGGTGGACTGGGTCGGGGTGGGCTGGGGTGGGCTGGGTCGGGGAGGGCTGGGCTGGGTGGGCTAGGTCAGGGAGGGCTGGGAGGGCTGGGTCGTGGTGGGCTGGGGTGGACTGGGTCGGGGTGGGCTGGGGTGGGCTGGGTCGGGGAGGGCTGGGCTGGGGTGGGCTAGGTCAGGGAGGGCTGGGAGGGCTGGGTCGTGGTGGGCTGGGGTGGACTGGGTCGGGTGGGCTGGGGTGGGCTGGGTCGGGGTGGGCTGGGCTGGGGTGGGCTGGGTCGGGGAGGGCTGGGTCAGGCTGGGTCAGGCTGGGTCGGGCTGGGTCAGGGTGGGGTGGGCTGGGTCGGGGTGGGCTGGGGTGGGCTGGGTCGGGGAGGGCTGGGCTGGGGTGGGCTAGGTCAGGGAGGGCTGGGTCGTGGTGGGCCGGGGTGGGCTGTGTTGGACCTGGCTGAGACGGGTCAGGCTGGGTCAGGCTGGGTCAGGCTGGGTCGGGCTGGTCTGGTCAGGGTGGGGTGGGCTGGGTGGGTCGGGCTGGGGTCGGGCTGGGTTGGGCTGGGTCGTGTTGAGAATAAGAACGTAAAGTAAATGGCTCAGTAGAATAGAATAAACATTTAAGCTTAAGTATAATACAGGAAGGCAGCATTTATAGTCCAATATTTACACATGTATTGAGGAAGGGGAGGATGTGGCAGTGTATAAACTGAGCAGGATAATAGGAGTCTGTTAGCAGCAGTTGTGATGTGTGTGTAGCATGAATGTACTGTAAGCACACACACACACACACACACACACACAAACACACACACACACACACACACACACACACAAACACACACAAACACACGCACACACACTGGTAGCTGTCAGTCTGACTCCACTGAACTAAAAGAGGTAGCAGCGGCAGTCATACTAGGCTCTGAGGAACAATGGCTAACAAAAATAAATGCATTCATGTCAACCACATTGTCCTGCTATAATTCCAACAAATGTCTCTAACCAAAAACAAGGCAGGATCAGACAGTCCTCAGCAACATGGTAGCAAACGGGACAGTAGTCCGCTTGATGGGAGCAGCTGCTGTCTGTGTTGTGGTGTTGTGGTGTAGTGTTGTTGCAGTGTAGTGTTGTTGTGTTTTAGTGTAGTGTAGTGTGGTGTTGTTGTGTAGTGGTGTAGTGTAGTGTTGTTGTGTTTTAGTGTAGTGTAGTGTGGTGTGGTGTTGTAGTGGTGTAGCGTTGTAGTGTAGTGTTGTAGTGTTGTAGTGTAGTGTTGTAGTGTAGTGTTGTTGTGTACTGTTGTAGTTTAGTGTTGTGTTGTTGTAGTGTAGTGTTATGGTGTAGTTTTGTGGTGTTGTGATGTTGTGTTGTTGTGGTGTAGTGTAGTGGTGTAGTGTTGTGTTGTTGTAGTGTAGTGTTGTGTTGTTGTAGTGTGGTGTAGTGTTTTATTGTTGTGTTGTTGTGTTGCAGTGTAGTGTTGTAGGGTTGGGTTGTGTGTTGTTGTGTTGTTGTGTTGTGGTCCTCTGTAGCTCAATTGGTAGAGCATGGCGCTTGTAACGCCAGGGTAGTGGGTTCGATCCCCGGGACCACCCATACACAAAAATGTATGCACACATGACTGTAAGTCGCTTTGGATAAAAGTGTCTGCTAAATGGCATATTATTATTATATTATTGTTTTGTGCTGTACTTTGTCATGATGTTTTGTGTTGTACTGCATTGAGATGCTTTGTGTTGTTCTGTGTTGCATTGTGTTGTGTCTTGTTGTGTTACAATCTGTAGTCACTTCCACCCTCTCCTCATGTCTTCCTGGGGTCGGCGCCAGACCACATCTTCACCCAGATACACAAGACTAGTGGAGACTAGGGGAGACTAGGAGAAGGAAGCTCACCGGTCACTGCTTGGCAGGATGACTACCTTATTGTTGACTTTGTGAGGATAAGAAGTAATTAATTACGATTCTAGAAGAGAAACACACGGGACCTACTGGACTGCAGTGGCAGCGTCCCAAACGGCACCCTATTCCCTATATAGTTCCCTACTTTTGGCTCCATAGTGTGAGGGACTGGTCCAAAGTAATACAAATAGGAATGGAATGGGGTGCCATTTGGAACTCAGGCTTACCCACATGAAACAATACTATAGTATTACTATTATATAAAAAAGTCGGTGGTGTTTTTTTCTCCAGAATTTACTGTAGTATTCGCTGTAATGATTCTGTGGACTACAGTCTGCAAGTAGTATTTACTGTAATATTTACAGTTAACTATAGTATAAATACTGTAGTAAAAGAAAACCGTAGTATACACTATAGTAATTCATGTAGTGTTTTGCAGATTGTAGTATACTGTAGTATCAACTGTAGTGTTTTTGGGGACATTACTGCAGTATTTAGTATTTCACTTTATTATCTTTGACATAGAAGTGGAGGCTTTCTCCTTCAGGAAACCTACTGGGCAAATACTAAAATAGCAAATTTAGCCTGTAGGTAAGACTAATATTTCAGAGCTTCTGTTATATTTTCTATAACCTGTAGGGAACACTATATATGGTCTATACTTGGCAAGTAGGTTTCTCACTTATGGGTGGCACAAATTGTTATATGGAGGAGGGGAATGGGCAGGGTATATGTATAAATAATGTAGTATTTACTGTAGTAAGAACAAGTGTAGTGTTTTTGCAGACTGGAGTGTTTTTGCAGACATTACTGTAGTATTTACTACAGTGCTTTTTTATATAATACTTTAGTATTTACTAACATTCTATAGTTAGTACTACACCTGATCGGGGGATAGTGTGTAGTATAGTATTCTACAGTATACGACAGTTTACTACAAAATTATATAGTAAGTACTGTAGTATTTTATAGTAAACTGGAGCATTTATTTCTGTGGGTAGAGTCTGTTGGCATGCCACTTCACAGACGACAACACGCAAACAGCTGCTGATGGTGCGTGTGTGTGTGTGTTTGTGCGTGTGTGTGTGTGTTTGTGCGTGTGTGTGTATGTGTTTGTGCGTGTGTGTGTGTGTGTGTGTGTGTGCCGCGTGGTGCAGAAACCCAGTCCTGTGATCTCTTGGCGGAGGTTTGTAATTTGGCTGGTGCTAGCCGACAGTCCAGTCTATATGAATGTCTAATATTTAGGTTGGTGTGGTGATGTGATACACAGAGCATTCGGAAAGTATTCAGACCCCTTGACTTTTTCCACATTTTGTTTACGTTACAGCCTTATTCTAAAATTGATTAAATCGTTTTTCCCCCTCATCAATCTACACACAATACCCCATAATAACAAAGCAAAAATAGGTTTTTAGATATCTTTGCAAGTTTATTAAAAGTAAAAAATGGAAATTTCAGAAGTATTCAGACCCTTCACTCAGTACTTTGTTGAAGCACCTTTTGCAGCGATTACGGCCTTGAGTCTTCTTGGGTATGACGGCACAAGCTTGGCACACCTGTATTTGGGGAGTTTCTCCCATTCTTCTCTGCAGATCCTCTCAAGCTCTGTCAGGTTGGATGGGGAGTGTCGCTGCACAGCTATTTTCAGGTCTCTCCAGAGATGTTAGATCGGGTTCAAGTCCGGGCTCTGGCTGGGCCTCTCAAGGACATTCAGAGACTTGTCCCGAAGCCACGCCTGCGTTGTCTTGGCTGTGTGCTTAGGGTCGTTGTCCTGTTGGAAGGTGAACCTTCGCCCCAGTCTGAGGTCCTGAGGGCTCTGGAGCAGGTTTTCATCAAGAATGTACTTTTCTCTGTTCATCTTTCCCTCGATCCTGACTAGTCTCCCAGTCCCTGCCGCTGAAAAACATCCCCACAGCATGATGCTTGGCATTCAGGCCAAAGAGTTCAATCTTGGTTTCATCAGACCAGAGAATCTTGTTTCTCATGGTGTGAGAGTCCTTTGGGTGCCTTTTGGCAAACTCCAAGCGGGCTGTCATGTGCCTTTTCTGAGGAGTGGCTTCCTTCCATAGAGGAACTCTGGAGCTCTGTCAGAGTGACCATCAGGTTCTTGTTCACCTCCCTGACCAAGGCCCTTCTCCCCCGATTGCTCAGTTTGGCCAGGCGGCCAGCTCTAGGAAGAGTCTTGGTGGTTCCAAACTTCTTCCATTTAAGAATGATGGAGGCCACTGTGTTCTTGGGGACCTTCAATGCTGCAGACATTGTTTGGTACCCTTCCTCAGATCTGTGCCTCGACACAATCCTGTCTGGGAGCAATTCCTTCGACCTCATGGCTTGGATTTTTGCTCTGACATGCACTGTCAACTGTGGGACCTTATATAGACAGGTGTGTGCCTTTCCAAACCATGTCCAATCAATTGAATTTACCACATGTGGACTCCAATCAACACACACACACAGACACACACAGACACACACACACACACAAAGCCTATCTAATTCAATTAATCCTAGTGAGGGTATTCACAGAGGTTAATTTGGTATTCCAGTGAGATTCAATCCATATAGGCCAATTTCCACAAGTGTAAGGGGTTAATGCAATATTCACTCAGAAATTGTGCGATGGGTTTGATTGGTTCTCTCCAAAAATATATTTTCCTCGGGGGTTGAGACCTCTCACCGTTGTAATGGAAGGGGGCGGCACTCTGGGCTGTGTGGCCGCTGTTGGAGTGAGAAAGAAACAGAAGCCAACCAGTAAAAGCACAGACCTCTTCATTATTGACACATTGTGGCGACAACATCAAAGACCCATTCCAGACTATGAAGTCAGGAGGACACCATTCCCACCTGTCCCCCCACACCATTCCCACTGTCCCCCCCACACCATTCCCACTGTCCCCCCACACCATTCCCACCGTCCCCCCACACCATTCCCACTGTCCCCCCACCATTCCCACCGTCCCCCCCACCATTCCCACCGTCCCCCCCACCATTCCCACCGTCCCCCCCCACACCATTCCCACCGTCCCCCCCCACACCATTCCCACCGTCCCCCCCACCATTCCCACCGTCCCCCCCCACACCATTCCCCCCCACCCCACCGTCCCCCCACACCATTCCCACCGTCCCCCCCCCACCATTCCCACCGTCCCCCCACACCATTCCCACCTGTCCCCCCCCCACCATTGTAGCTTTACTGTAGATTTACTCTAGCTTTACTGTAGGTTTACCGTAGGTTTACTGTAGCTTTACACTGTAGCTTTACTCTAGCTTTACTGTAGGTTTACTGTAGGTTTACTGTAGCTTTACTGTAGCTTTACTCTAGCTTTACTCTAGCTTTACTGTAGGTTTACTGTAGCTTTACTCTAGCTTTACTCTAGCTTTACTCTAGCTTTACTCTAGCTTTACTGTAGGTTTACTGTAGTTTTACTGTAGGTTTACTGTAGCTTTTACTCTAGCTTTACTCTAGCTTTACTCTAGCTTTTACTGTAGGTTTACTGTAGCTTTACTGTAGCTTTACTCTAGCTTTACTCTAGCTTTACTCTAGCTTTACTGTAGGTTTACTGTAGCTTTACTGTAGCTTTACTCTAGCTTTACTCTAGCTTTACTGTAGGTTTACTGTAGCTTTACTCTAGCTTTACTGTAGCTTTACTGTAGCTTTACTCTAGCTTTACTGTAGCTCCACTGTAGCTTTACTGTAGCTTTACTGTAGCTCCACTGTAGCTTTACTGTAGCTTTACTGTAGCTCCACTGTAGCTTTACTGTAGCTTTACTGTAGCTTTACTCTAGCTCCACTGTAGCTCCACTGTAGCTTTACTCTAGCTTTACTCTAGCTTTACTCTAGCTTTACTGTAGCTTTACTCTAGCTTTACTCTAGCTTTACTCTAGCTTTACTGTAGCTTTACTGTAGCTTTACTCTAGCTTTACTGTAGCTTTACTGTAGCTCCAGAAACCAAATTATAAGGCAAGGTACTTTCCTGGAGTTATCCAAAGCATTTCCAGAGAGCGATTTGCTTGTCCTTAACTGTAACCCTGGGGTTGGGGGGGTAGAGGGGGGGTAGAGGGGGACTTTATACCCCAGGGTGGGATCAACCATAATTATGTGTGTGTGTGTGTGTGTGTGTGTGTGTGGCAGAGATCAACCATAATGACCGAGGGTAATAACACTCTGTCTGTGTTGTGGTTCATGAAGGGCTTTGGAGAGGGTTTGTTCTCTGTAGGTGGAGGAACTAAAGCAAGGTGAGCTAAACTAGGGGCAGACTGGGGATCAATTCCTTATAACAACAGATGATTGAGATTACTTTCTGTAAGTCTTTGATCAATTCCTTATACCAACAGATGATTGAGATTACTCTCTGTAAGTCTTTGAAGGCCCTCTACTGATCCTTGCTGTGTTTAAGTAGGGCTGTTTCAAGATGGAGATAAAGCCAGAGACTGAGGCGGCAGAATTCGTCAAGCGATACCACATGGGCCGAAGCTATACTTTAAATCAATAGCTCTTCAGGGGCCAGATCTGTGCTGTGAGTAAATTACGGGGGCCCCGGCCAGGGTTGGGCCCTGACACAAAGGATTTACACAAGGACACCTAATCTTTAACAGATAGTGTGAAGAATGTAAAATGATGAGTCAACAGCTCATCATGGTTTTGTCAGGGCTGTTAAGGGCCAAATCAGGCACATGATGCTATGAGACTGGCATTAATCAGGCCTAAAAGGCAGCAACCCTAGCCTCTGTCTCTCTCTATGGGGTTTTATCTCAACGTGAAACCCTCCTCATGCATGCTTCTCCATAGTCTCCCAGTGATTTAGCAGGTTCTCCATAGTCTCCCAGTGATTTAGCAGGTTCTCCATAATCTCCCAGTGATTTATCAGGGTCCTTGACCTGGAGAATTCCAGCATACAAAGAAAATGGGTTTTTGCAAAGTGGGATTATCTATTCCCTGTAGAGCTCTCATTTACACGCAGGGATCTGATCTGGTCTGGTCTGGTCTGATCTGATCTGGTCTGGTGTGGTCTGCTACAGGTCTGGTCTGGTCTGGTCTGACTCCCACCCAGAAAAACCCAACGCTCAATTCGATCAACCTGCCTGGTGGTATTTACACAGTAGCTCTTTATCCCCATGGAATAATAACACCACAGAATAATAACACCATGGAATAATAACACCATGGAATAATAACACCCACGGAATAATAACACCATGGAATAATAACACCATGGAATAATAACACCACGGAATAATAACACCATGGAATAATAACACCATGGAATAATAACACCATGGAATAATAACACCATGGAATAATAACACCATGGAATAATAACACCACGGAATAATAACACCACAGAATAATAACACCACGGAATAATAACACCACGGAATAATAACACCACGGAATAATAACACCACGGAATAATAACACCATGGAATAATAACACCACGGAATAATAACACCACGGAATAATAACACCATGGAATAAATAACACCACAGAATAATAACACCATGGAATAATAACACCATGGAATAATAACACCATGGAATAATAACACTGCGGAATAATCGCATGATTATGATTCTGGAGTGGGTCGAGAGTTTCAAGTTCCTTGGTGTCCACATCACCAACAAACTATCATGGTCCAAACACACCAAGTTCCTTGGTGTCCACATCACCAACAAACTATCATGGTCCAAACACACCAAGAAAGACGTGAAGAGGGCACGACAGCGCCTTTTCCCCCTCAGGAGACTGAAAAGATTTGTCATGGGTACCCAGATCCTCAGAAAGTTCTATATCTCTGCACCATCGAGAGCATCCTGACCGGTTGCATCACCACCTGGTATGGCAACTGATCGGCATCCGACCGTAAGGTGCTACAGAGGGTAGTGCGTACAGCCCAGTACATCACTGGGGCCAAGCTTCCTGCCATCCAGGACCTCTATACCAGGCGGTGTCAGAGGAAGGTCCAAAAAATGATCAAAGACTCCAGTCACTAAAGTCATAGACTGTTCTCTCTGCTACTGCACGGCAATCGGTACCGGAGCGCCAAGTCTAGGTCCTAAAGGCTCCTTAACAGCTTCTATAAGACTCCTGAACAATTAATCAAATGGCCACCCGGACTATTTTGTTTGTTTTTACACTGCTGCTACTCATCCATGCATAGTCACTTTACTTTACGTCTGGCACTGCAGGATTTGAGTCCCTGGCGGCGTAGTGTGTTACTGATGGTAGGCTTTGTTACTTTGGTCCCAGCTCTCTGCAGGTCATTCACTAGGTCCCCCCGTGTGGTTCTGGGATTTTTGCTCACCGTTCTTGTGATCATTTTGACCCACGGGGTGAGATCTTGCGTGGAGCCCCAGATCGAGGGAGATTATCAGTGGTCTTGTATGTCTTTCCATTTCCTAATAATTGCTCCCACAGTTGATTTCTTCAAACCAAGCTGCTTACCTATTGCAGATTCAGTCTTCCCAGCCTGGTGCAGGTCTACAATTTTGTTTCTGGTGTCCTTTGACCGCTCTTTGGTCTTGGCCATAGTGGAGTTTGGAGTGTGACTGTTTGAGGTTGTGGACAGGTGTCTTTTATATTGATAACAAGTTCAAACAGGTGCCATTAATACAGGTAACGAGTGGAGGACAGAGGAGCCTCTTAAAGAAGAAGTTACAGGTCTGTGATAGCCAGAAATCTTGCTTGTTTGTAGGTGACCAAATACTTATTTTCCACCATAATTTGCAAATAAATTCATTAAAAATCCTACAATGTGATTTTCTGGATTTTTTTTTCTCCTCAATTTGTCTGTCATAGTTGACGTGTACCTATGATGAAAATTACAGGCCTCTCTCATCTTTTTAAGTGGGAGAACTTGCACAATTGGTGGCTGACTAAACACATTTTTTTCCCCCCCACTGTACATGCAAGCGGTAGGTGGTCACATTATGAAATACTGTTATACATCAGTGGCTGCGGTTCCGGATTTTGTGCAGAAATATGGAGATTTCTGTGCATACGGGATCCACTAGATCACTCGTGACTCAGCTGCCGCTTGTACCAAAAAAATAAAAAAACATTCAAACAAACGTAGTTCTTTGTCTGTTGTAACAGTAGGCTATTGCTAATAATAAACACGGCATAAACAGGTTGTCTAGCAATGTAGTGTTCTTTTTCACGCAGCTGCTTAGGCGAGCTACATGTAGCCTGCACAGGACATCAAACTAGCAAGACAGACAGGCAGTCAATAGTGATTTAATGCCATTGCAAATATTGGCAAAAGAGGAGGCAGACTGCTGGCTCTATGGCAGCATCATTTTAAAGTCATCACACAAAATGTTTACTGTTGTTATTTATTTCCCCAACGTAATGTGTAGACTGCTTCTTGCTTGTGCCACAGCAATATTCGTTACCACAGACAGAGAAGGTTGTAGCCTTCATATATATATATATATATATATATATATATAAAAAATATGTTTTACGTCCATGTCCATTCAAATTGCAGCTGTTCAGAAATATAAGACCAGTGGTGTAAAGTACTTAAGTAAAAATACTTTAAAGTACTACTTCAGTCGTTTTTTGACAACTTTTCCACTACATTCCTAAATAAAATAATGTACTTTTTAATCCATAAACGTTCCCTGACACCCAAAAGTACTCGTTACATTTTGAATGCTTGGCAGGACAGGAACATGGTCCAATTCACACACTTATCAAGAGAACATCTCTGGTCATCCCTACTGCCTCTGATCTGTAGGACTCACTAAACTAAACGCAAATGTCTGAGTGTTCGTTTGCTAAATTATGTCTGAGTGTTGTGTTCCCCTGGAGTGATGCCCCTGGCTATCCGTAAATTTAAAAAACAAGAAAATGGTGCCGTCTGGTTTGCTTAACATAAGGAATTTGAAATGATTTATACTTGTACTTTTACTTTGATATTTAAGTATATTTTAGCAATTCCATTTACTTTTGATAGTTAAGTATATTTAAAACCAAATACCTTTAGACTTTTACTCAAGTAGTATTTTACTGGGTGAATTTCACTTTTACTTGAGTCCTTTTCTATTAAGGTATCTTTACTTTTACTCAAGCATGACCATTGGGTACTTTTTCCACCACTGGCAAAGACAGAGGCTACATCATCATGTAGATCAAATTGGTTGAAGGAACCTTCCTAATATTGAGATGCCCCCCCCCCCCCCCCCCCACCTCCAATGCTTCCCATAGTTGTGTCAAGTTGGCTGGATCTCCTTTGGATGGTGGACCATTCTTCATACACACAAGAAACTGATGAGAGTGAGTTTGGAACTATCTCTATTCCATTGGTTCCATTCCACCAGGCAGGAAAACTCAATCAAGCGGAGCTAATGACGTATTTGATACAAAAAAAATACTACAAAAAAAAGTATCTGAACCCAGGTTGGTCTGCTTAGCATAGGCAAGGCTCTGTTCAAAAAGCCTGTCAGTGTGTCAGTGAATTGGGAATGTGGATGGGTGGGGACTGAGTTTTCCATTAGAGGAGCTCCGTCCTACACCCAGTCCCTGGGCTCTTTGTCTGGGCTGAATGGCGGGTCTGAAAGGGGCAGATGGGGGCTTGTTTCTTGGCTGGTTAAAGACAGTCTTCTCCTCTCTCTCTCTTTGGGGGGGGGGGGCATCCCAAATGGTACCCTATTCCCTTATAGTGCACTACTGACCAGGGCCTATATAGGGCACTATGTAGGAAATGGGGTACCTTTTTGGGGACACGACCTATGTTGCTGGGTCTTTTCATGACTCACTAAAGCCGCCTAATGAGAGACCCTGCTTTTCCTTCACTTGGTGTCAATCCAGGGACCTCTGCTCTGTCTGCTGTGAAAGGAATTACAGTATAACTGGTAACACGCGCGCACGCACACACACACACACACACACACACACACACACACACACACACACACACACACACACACATACACCACACACACACACACACACACACAGACACACACACACACACACACACACACACACACACACACACACACACACACAGACACAAACACACACACACACACACACACACACACACAACACACACACACACACATACACACACAGAACACACACACACACACACACACACACACCACACACACACACACACACACACACACACACACACACACACACACACACACACAGAGAGATACATATTCTATATCTTTGCGTTGGCTGACAACAACCCTTTACAGACAACTTAAACTCAGACTAATATGGGAGTTCTTCTAGGATTCCACATTTTTCTGTTTAGTAGAAAGGCCTGCGGCAATATTGTAAAATCATAATTGAAAACGTATTGTAATAAACAAGTTTCATAACAGGTATTTTCTCCTCAACAACAACAAGGTTGAGGGTTACAAAGCATAGCATGCTGGGAAACGATCTTTGGCAAATTATTATTTATCTGAAAGACCTTAAGTTATGTTCTTTCTCAAGTTAGGACTGGGCGGCAGGTAGCCTAGTGGTTAAGAGCGTTGGTCCAGTAACTGAAAGTTGCTGGTTTGAATCCCCGAGCCGACTAGGTGAAAAATCTGTCTATGTGTCCGTGAGAAAGGCACTTAACCCTAATTGCTCTGGAAAAGTAGGCAGAAAAATACTAGTGCTGTGTATGGTCAGTTGTCCATTCTGCTTTTAACTGTGCTCTGGTAAGCTCACAAGGAGGCCATTATTGCTATACAGATTTAGGATCTTAATTTGAGCCATTTTGCTACATGTTAGCACATTTATTTTGTAGGGGTTGATCAATATATTGTTATGGCAAATCAAGTCTGAAATTTTAAAGTGGAAATTACTAACTTTAGAAGCCTTTTAAAACCTTGAAATAACTACAAGTTTGCATTTCCTGCTGTGCAGGAAAATTCCCCGCAACAAAAGAGGGATCAAATTAAGATCCTACATCTGTACACATCTGATGAATGGTCAGTGTTACTAAAAGGTGAAAAGCAGCACTAGTCCCATCTGATGAATGGTCAGTGTTACTAAAAGGTCCTGGTTTCCTGCTGCACTCTTCTTTCTCACCAGTCACAGACCCATGAGGTTGACGACGAGGCAGAGAAAGAAGCACCCCATACACAGCACAGTAACACACACACACACACACACACACACACACATACACACACACACACACCACACACACACACACACACAGACACACACACACACACACACACACACACACACACACACACACACACACACACACACACACACACACACACACACACACACACACACACACACACACAGACACACACACACACAGACACACACACACACACACACACACACACACACACACACACACACACACACACACACACACACACACACACACACACCACACACACACACACACACACACACACACACACACAGACACACACACAGACACACACACACACACAACACACACACACAGAGACACACACACACACACACACACACACACACACAGAGACACACACACACACACACACACACACACACACACACACACACACACACACACACACACACACACACACACACACACACACACACACACACACACACACACACACACAGACACAGACACACACACAGACACAGACACACACACACACACTACACACACACACACACACACACACACAGACACACACACACACACACACACACACACACACACACACACACACACACACACACACACACACACACACACACACACACACACACACACACACACACACACAGACACACACACAGACACACACACACACACACACACACACACACACACACACACACACACACAGACACACACACACACACACACACACACACACACACACACACACACACACACACACACACACACACACACACACACACACACATACACACACACACACACACACACACACACACACACACAGACACACACACACACACACACACAGACACACACACACAGCCAGACACACACACACACACACACACACACACACACAGGTTTTTGGTTCTACAAATCAGCAGGCCCATCTCGTTCTATGGTATGTAATTATGCTTCTCATTCTTTTTAACATCCGTCTCCTCACTGACGTCCTCACAGAAAGAAACGACAGAAAGACAAAGAAAAGACAGAGAAGAAAGGAGTGAAATGTCTCCCCCTGTTGACTTGAACTGATGGTCTCTATCAGGTCCGTTCTCTTCAGTCACGCTATCAGTGTAATGTCTCTCTGCTGTCCCTCTGAGCCAACACTGAGATAGACTGATACGACTAGTCTTACCCAATCAGGGGGCTAGTATTAGGTCAGTGTTAGGTCAGTATTCGTTTATTCTTCGATGGTTTAAAACCTCAGTGTTGTGTCAGTGTTGGGGTCAAATCCATTTAAATTCCAGTCAATTCAGGAAGTACACTGAAAATTCCAAATCTAATTCCAATTCTCTTCAATGCTTTACAATGAGGAAAATGCGTGTGTGTCTGTGCGTGCGTGTGCGTGCCAGGTTACCGTGAACTCTCTGCTACACTAATTCCATGTCTGGACCCCCTGGGAGACACTCAGGGATGTTGATGAGGTATTGTTAACAGAAAGGTTCCCAGGACTAATCAGCCATCTTTATGTTCTATTTCCTACAGGGGTCAAACAGAAAAACTGCTAGTGACTTTCTAAACATTTTACCCACATCTCTCCGTAAAGTCGTAAGATAAAAATATAAGTCGACGATATCCCTGATGAAGTGATACCATTAACAAATGTGTGCAAACTGGGGACGTTGCAGAGAGTAAGTGTATGGTATTTGACCCTGCTACTCATTGTTTGTGTGTGTCTGTGTAACTAACAGCTCCCAAAATAGCTTCTCTCATTGAAAAGGCTTTGTGCTGTATTTCCGTGCTTAGTGAGTTCCCATGGTTAGTTTGTATGGCTGGTTGCTATAGCCTTCTATGGTTAGTTTGTATGGCTGGTTGCTATAGCCTTCTATGGTTAGTTTGTATGGCTGGTTGCTATAGCCTTCTATGGTTAGTTTGTATGGCTGGTTGCTATAGCCTTCTATGGTTAGTTTGTATGGCTGGTTGCTAACATGGTCCTATAGCTGTGGACAATTCATGTGATATGTTACGAATCCAATTACGAATTTGTTGGGCTTGGAAATGAATCTCTGCTGAGAAGGAAACAAAAATAAAAGTATTATTGTTTGCTCATTTAACGTGTGTGTTAGCTTAGAATGATGGAAATGATCCTAATAATATTAATAAAGAGTGATTGTGACCCTTGGACCTGTGCTTTTATACTTTGGTCCCTCGCATGTTTTTGTGTCTGCAGATACTTAAAACCAGGAGGGGGAAAATACCGGAGATTTGAATTACACATTAAAACATTCAAAACAGTTGTTCCCCTTGATTTATAGTGAACAACGGAGACATGGTTTCAATCATCATTAAAGGACTCTTAAGGAGGCTTCTGGCTGCACGCTGTAGGAGTTCTGGGTCCTAGTGGACCTCTCTACAGCCGGTCCTGGTCAGGCCATACTACAGAACAGATCCTGGGCTGTTTGCACAGTACAACGACAGTAGTACTCTCAGTGAGTTCTGGGTCCTAGTGGACCTCTGTACAGCCGGCGATAGTCTGCCCATGATATGGATTCTGTGCTGTAACACAGTAGTAAGCTAACCTACTCTGAAGTCCCTGTTTGTCACTAGCTGTACAGGACTGAGTAGAGGACAGTTTATACTGTGTGAGGACAGTTCATACTGTGTGAGGACAGTTCATACTGTGTGAGGACAGTTCATACCATGAGAGGACAGTTCATACTGTGAGAGGACAGTTCATACTGTGAGAGGACAGTTCATACCGTGAGAGGACAGTTCATACCGTGAGAGGACAGTTCATACCTGTGAGAGGACAGTTCATACTGTGTGAGGACAGTTCATACCATGAGAGGACAGTTAATACTGTGAGAGGACAGTTCATACCATGAGAGGACAGTTAATACTGTGAGAGGACAGTTCATACTGTGTGAGGACAGTTCATACCATGAGAGGACAGTTCATACCGTGAGAGGACAGTTCATACCGTGAGAGGACAGTTCATACTGTGTGAGGACAGTTCATACTGTGAGAGGACAGTTTACACCGTGAGAGGACAGTTCATACTGTGTGAGGACAGTTCATACTGTGTGAGGACAGTTCATACCATGAGAGGACAGTTCATACTGTGAGAGGACAGTTCATACTGTGTGAGGACAGTTCATACCAAGAGAGGACAGTTCATACTGTGAGAGGACAGTTCATACTGTGTGAGGACAGTTCATACTGTGTGAGGACAGTTCATACCATGAGAGGACAGTTCATACTGTGAGAGGACAGTTCATACTGTGTGAGGACAGTTCATACCATGAGAGGACAGTTCATACCATGAGAGGACAGTTCATACTGTGAGAGGACAGATCATACTGTGTGAGGACAGTTCATACCATGAAAGGACAGTTCATACTGTGAGAGGACAGTTCATACTGTGTGAGGACAGTTCATAACATGAGAGGACAGTTCATACCGTGAGAGGACAGTTCATACTGTGAGAGGACAGTTCATACTGTGTGAGGACAGTTTCATACCATGTGTGAGGACAGTTCATACTGTGTGAGGACAGTTCATACTGATGTTGATGACCGTGAGAGGACAGTTCATACTGTGTGAGGACAGTTCATACTGTGTGAGGACAGTTCATACTGTGTGAGGACAGTTCATACCATGAGAGGACAGTTCATACTGTGTGAGGACAGTTCATACTGTGAGAGGACAGTTCATACTGTGAGAGGACAGTTCATACCGTGAGAGGACGGTTCATACTGTGAGAGGACAGTTCATACCATGAGAGGACAGTTCATACCGTGAGAGGACAGTTCATACCATGAGAGGACAGTTCATACCGTGAGAGGACAGTTCATACCATGAGAGGACAGTTCATACCATGAGAGGACAGTTCATACTGTGAGAGGACAGTTCATACTGTGTGAGGACAGTTCATACTGTGAGAGGACAGATCATACTGTGTGAGGACAGTTCATACCATGAAAGGACAGTTCATACTGTGAGAGGACAGTTCATACTGTGTGAGGACAGTTCATAACATGAGAGGACAGTTCATACCGTGAGAGGACAGTTCATACTGTGAGAGGACAGTTCATACTGTGTGAGGACAGTTCATACCATGAGAGGACAGTTCATACTGTGTGAGGACAGTTCATACTGTGAGAGGACAGTTTACACCGTGTGAGGACAGTTCATACTGTGTGAGGACAGTTCATACTGTGTGAGGACAGTTCATACCATGAGAGGACAGTTCATACTGTGTGAGGACAGTTCATACTGTGAGAGGACAGTTCATACTGTGAGAGGACAGTTCATACCGTGAGAGGACGGTTCATACTGTGAGAGGACAGTTCATACCATGAGAGGACAGTTCATACCGTGAGAGGACAGTTCATACCATGAGAGGACAGTTCATACCGTGAGAGGACAGTTCATTGTCACGGTTTCGGCCGAGGCAGCTCCTCCTCCTTGTTCGGGCAGGTTTCGCCGGTCGTCGTCGTCTCCGGAGTACTAGCTGCCACCGCTCCATGTTTCCTGTTTGATTAGTTTTGTCTGTTAGCCACACCTGTCTTGTGTTATGTCTCATTAAGCACCCTATTTAGTTTCCTTGTTGTTAGTGTAGTGTTGTGTGTAATTGTTTTGTGTCAGGTGTTTGTGCGTTACCCGTGTTTCGGTACGCTACTGCTATTTAGCTTCCTCCTCGGTTGAGGAGAGTTTTGCGCCCTGTGTTTGTGCGCTCGTGTTTTGACGCCTGTGTGCGTCTTTTTGGCCTCTGGCTGTTTTGGATTTATTTTGCACTCTCCAGTAAAGTCTTGTTGGACTGTCCATCTGCTTCTGCGCCTGATTCCACACCACACCATTTCTAACATCGTGACATTCATACCAAGAGAGGACAGTTCATACCATGAGAGGACAGCATGTGTCCAGTGCTCTGTAGGAATAACACAAACTAATAAAGCTGTGGGAAACTGACTAGTGGCATGGTGGGAAGAGGAAGCTCTCAGTGGGAGTAACTTCCAGATGGTAGGCAATGACCGTGTGTGTAGGAAACCCCAGCCCCCCTTTCCTTGGTCGAAGGCAGCATGTCCTCCCTATCAATTAAAAAGAAACACACATACACACACACTGGTGGAATGGGAGATAGAGCATCTTGGTGCTCTAGGCAAGTTCAATCAAATGTTCCAAAGTATTTAAAAGAAAAACAATCCTACTTGAACCCAGGTCTGCTGTCCACACCGTTGGCGTGGAGGCCCTCTTAGTCCAGATCAGGCTTCTTTCCAGTGTGATGTGTAAACACCAACCAACACTTCATCAAACCATGTCTCCCAAAGTGTTGTCTCCTCTGATGATCTGGCCTCTCAACTGAAGCACTTCCCCTAACACTAGTGACCCAAGTGGGCCTTAGGTTGATGTCAAGGAGATTATCCTTGGAGTACTTAATGCATTGTCTTTCATGATGGTTGGAAACTGGTGTACCTAAAGTAGGTTGTGAAGTGTGCCCTTGGTTTAGATCAAGTGAGCTGGAAAGCTGCCTGGGTCCAGGGTAAAGAGTTCACTTTAGGCTTTATTTAGAAATCAAGGATCCACGTCAGCACTCTGTCTTGTTGAGCCAGATCCTCCTCAGTTAGTTTTAGAGAAAGGAAAGAGACAGAGAGAGGAAATAGAGAAAGGAAAGAGACAGAGAGAGGAAAGAGACAGAGAGAAATAGACAGAGAGAGGAAAGGGTTGTCTCAGAGAGGAACTTGTCTGGTCATAGGCTACCTCTTGTCGGTTCATAACTACGCCTGTCTAGCTGAGTTCTGACCATAACTGTGACCCACCGGCTCGATTCGGTCTTTTGTAGCAAAATTTGAAATTGTGTTTTTTACATTGGATAAAAGTAGAGACTCAGAGCTAGAAAATGGTATATCATACACTGCAGTTGAGGAACAATGGGAAAGTAATTCTGCTTTGAAAGTTGCTAAACTTGTAAACTCACTTTTTAGAAAATGGCCCTAGAATGTTTTGGTACACCTACTGGAGAGCTCTTCTTTGTCTACACCCATTCAGCGTCGTTCACACCCTCTTAAGCCTTAGCCCCACCCATCTCTTTAAGGATTCACATGTGAGGCCATGTGCTAAACAGAGGGAGTGTAGTAAACAACCAAAGATTTCAAGACCGAAAGTGGTGAAAGTAGTAGCCTACAATAAGGAGAAACTCCAGTTTGACTTTGAAAGTGTCCAGATAAAAATATTGAATAAATAGTTTATAATTATTAGATGCTTACACAGACACACTTGTCTAAATTGATGGGTCATGTGAAAGAAATGCTATAACCACACCCCAGCCACAGCTAAGTGGATGGGTCACTATTTTCTAGACATGTACACATGTTCATGAAATACAATAGACATGTAGCTAGCTAGCTATCTGACCATAATCCCAACCCATAGCTACAGTACAAATGGATTGTCATAGCTAGCCAACATGAATCAAATGCTGTAGTATGAATCTGCAGGTACAGTAGCTAAAGCTAACCAGCTATGTTCAATGTTATCTAGCTAGCTAACATCAGGCTATAACTAGCAATGCAAATGATTTTCTGAGATATGCATATTCAGTGGTTTAAAGTACTTAAGTAAAAATACTTGAAAGTACTACTTAAGTCGTTTTTTGGGGTATCTGTACTTTACTATTTATATTTTTGATAACTTTTACTTTTACTTCACTACATTCCTAAAGAAAATTATGTACTTTTTACTCCATTCATTTTCCCTGACACCCAAAAGTACTCGTTACACTTTGAATGCTTAGCAGGACAGAAAATGGTCCAATTCGCACACTTATCAAGAGAACATCCCTGGTCATCCCTACTGCCTCTGATCTGGAGGACTCACTAAACACAAATCCTTTGTTTTTAAATGTCTAAGTGTTGGAGTGTGGCCCTGGCTATCCATAAATAAATAGAAAACAAGAAAATGTTGCCGTCTGGTTTGCTTAATATAAGGAATTTTTAATTATTCGTACTTTTACTTTTACTTTTGATACTTAAGTATATTTTAGCAACTACATTTCGTTTTGATACTTAAGTATATTTAAAAACCAAATACATTTAGACTTTTACTCAAGTAGTAGTTTACTGGGTGACTTTCACTTTTACTTGAGTCATTTTCTATTAAGGTATCTTTACTTTTAGTCAAGTATGAGAATTGAGTACTTTTTCCACCACTGCAAATAATATTACTACACAGATTATGTACGTAACGTTAGCTAGCGAGCCAGCAAGCTAACATTCGCTAGCTAGCGAACAGTATGCTTTAACTTGCAATGAAAACGACTTTTTGACAAAATTAGAAACGTATAACATCCGAAGATGTAGCTAGACTCTTACCCGTATACATGGATGAAGGCTTCACGGCAGCGTCTCTTTTCCGTTTTGTTTGTAGCAAGCTACAGCTTGTTTGGCCTGTTGTTGTGTCAAGTCACTCCGGTTCACACTGACCGTGTGAAGAAAGTAGTCTATCAGCTTTAAGGGCCCTATAGTTGTAGACTACAGCTTTAAGGGCTCTATAGTTAAAGACTACAGCTTTAAGGGCCCTATAGTTAAAGACTACCGCTTTAAGGGCCCTATAGTTGTAGACTACAGCTTTAAGGGCCCTATAGTTGTAGACTACAGCTTTAAGGGCCCTATAGTTAAAGACTACAGCTTTAAGGGCCCTATAGTTAAAGACTACAGCTTTAAGGGCCCTATAGTTAAAGACTGCAGCTTTAAGGGCCCTATAGTTAAAGACTAAAGCTTTAAGGGCCCTATAGTTCAAGACTACAGCTTTAAGGGCCCTATAGTTATAGACTACAGCTTTAAGGGCCCTATAGTTATAGACTACAGCTTTAAGGGCCCTATAGTTGTAGACTACAGCTTTAAGGGCCCTATAGTTGTAGACTACAGCTTTAAGGGCCCTATAGTTGTAGACTACAGCTTTAAGGGCCCTATAGTTGTAGACTACAGCTTTAAGGGCCCTATAGTTAAAGACCACAGCTTTAAGGGCCCTATAATAATAGACTACAGGAAAAAGCCCTACTTGGACATTTGAAAGTGCGTTTTTTTTTCCATGACAGCTTGCCAACGTTAGAAACTGCTGAGACGATCCACTGGGTTGATGTGACAGAGACGACCACCTGTTCTCACTAGAATGATGAAGACGAGGATCCTGGGGCCAGTGAGGTCCTGTGTTCCGCTGGCTGTGTTCCTCCAACTGCTGCTGCTGTTATCAGACACCACCTGCCAGAGTGGACCGCGCCTGCAGCTCTCACACACAGGTTAGCATCTCATATCTGCCCCTTTTAACAGCTCTCACACACAGGTTAGCATCTCATATCTGCCCCTTTTTAACAGCTCTCACACACAGGTTAGCATCTCATATCTGCCCCTTTTTAACAGCTCTCACACGCAGGTTAGCATCTCATATCTGCCCCTTTTAACAGCTCTCACACACAGGTTAGCATCTCATATCTGCCCCTTTTAACAGCTCTCACACACAGGTTAGCATCTCATATCTGCCCCTTTTAACAGCTCTCACACACAGGTTAGCATCTCATATCTGCCCCTTTTAACAGCTCTCACACGCAGGTTAGCATCTCATGTCTGCCCCTTTTAACAGCTCTCACACGCAGGTTAGCATCTCATATCTGCCCCTTTTTCAACTCTGAGCAACTCTGGTCCTTGAGGACTTGGGGAGCTCTGTTCCTTGACACTGCAGCACTGCTGGTGTTCATTATTTATTTATAGTTAGGGAATAGGGACTTGGTACAGAATTATTTATGTAATGACTAATTTCGTTTAGACAGAGTTGTGGTAATGTCATTGGGGAAAAGGATGTACAATGCAGTTGGGGAGGAAGGGGTAAGCGGGAGTTTTTTTTTTTATACGATATTGTAAAAAATCTGTGAAGTAACGTCTGCAGTTCTCTGCACAGCGAGCAACAGTCCTGTTTTCCAAATGCTGTCACCATGGCGATCCCCAACACAAATAATTAAATGACCCTGTCTTTATTAGCAGGAGAGGATATGATAAACTTTATTGTAGCCGATGGGGGGAAATTATCTTGAAAATTGTGTTTTTTTTTTTTTATTAAGTAATACGTTTGCATCCATGGCGTTGTTGTTGTTGTTGTTGTTGTTGTTGTTGTTGTCTCACTGTACTGCAGTTACAGTGTCAGCCAGGCTCTCTCCAGGTTTAATAGCCCAGATCCTCAGACAGACAGGAGCAGAACGGGGAGAACAGAGGAAACTACTGACCCATTGTTCTAGTGGAGGAAGGAAAGAGGGGACATAGTCTGTTCAGTAGCACACAGGATTTCTACTGTGGGGCCAGGAGATGTAGTAGGTTGTGTGTTTACAATAGGCACGTTCATGTTAACATCTACGTATTCACAATCTACTACGTAGAGCAGGGCTCTTCAATTGGCGGCCATATTTGGCCCATGAGTGATTTTATATTTAAAAAATAAAAAAAAAAATGATTTTCCGCTGTTGGATGAAAAACACTCTAAAATAATAATAATAATAATAATAATAATATGCAATTTTAGCAGACGCTTTTATCCAAAGCGACTTACAGTCATGTGTGCATACATTGTTACGTATGGGTGGTCCCGGGGACTAGGCAATCAGCTCAAAGTCATTTTAATTTAGGAAATATGTTCCCAAGTATTCCGACGTACAAACAGATAAATATACTGTATATTGTATCCCAACGTAATCAAGGTTTGAAATGATTGTCTAATACTGTATCTGTTTGGGCTTCTTGCGGCCAATCTGCAGTCTACTAATTATTTGTAATTATGTTCCGGGCCCCACGACCATCCGCTCAAGAAGAAAAAACGGCCCGCGGCTGAATGTAGTTGGGGACCCCTGACGTAGAGACTTAAACTATGGCCCTGAGTTTTCCTGGACGGGTCATGCAGTCGTTAAGATAGCTAAATCATTATGTACTTTTACTACATAGTTTCATGTCCATCTGTCAAGCTGTGTGGTATAATCTCTCCCTGGAGAGACGTCTGCTTGTCGGGACAGTAAAGTATTAGTATGATACCTGCTAGGAAAACAAGTTCCTCCTCTCTCCTCTCTAATCAGCAACATCTGTGTGTCTAACAGGGCTGTCTCTCTCTGTGTGTCTAACAGGGCTGTCTCTCTCTGTGTGTCTAACAGGGCTGTCTCTCTGTGTGTCTAACAGGGCTGTCTCTCTCTGTGTGTCTAACAGGGCTGTCTCTCTGTGTGTCTAACAGGGCTGTCTCTCTCTGTGTGTCTAACAGGGCTGTCTCTCTGTGTGTCTAACAGGGCTGTCTCTCTCTGTGTGTCTAACAGGGCTGTCTCTCTGTGTGTCTAACAGGGCTGTCTCTCTGTGTGTCTAACAGGGCTGTCTCTCTGTGTGTCTAACAGGGCTGTCTCTCTGTGTGTCTGACAGGGCTGTCTCTCTGTGTGTCTAACAGGGCTGTCTCTCTGTGTGTCTAACAGGGCTGTCTCTCTGTGTGTGTCTAACAGGGCTGTCTCTCTGTGTGTCTAACAGGGCTGTCTCTCTGTGTGTCTGACAGGGCTGTCTCTCTCTGTGTGTCTCTCTGTGTGTCTAACAGGGCTGTCTCTCTGTGTGTCTAACAGGGCTGTCTCTCTGTGTGTCTAACAGGGCTGTCTCTCTGTGTGTCTAACAGGGCTGTCTCTCTGTGTGTCTGACAGGGCTGTCTCTCTGTGTGTCTGACAGGGCTGTCTCTCTGTGTGTCTCTCTGTGTGTCTAACAGGGCTGTCTCTCTGTGTGTCTAACAGGGCTGTCTCTCTGTGTGTCTCTCTGTGTGTCTGACAGGGCTGTCTCTCTGTGTGTCTCTCTGTGTGTCTGACAGGGCTGTCTCTCTGTGTGTTTGACAGGGCTGTCTCTCTGTGTGTCTAACAGGGCTGTCTCTCTGTGTGTCTAACAGGGCTGTCTCTCTGTGTGTCTGACAGGGCTGTCCCTCTGTGTGTCTGACAGGGCTGTCTCTCTGTGTGTCTGACAGGGCTGTCTCTCTGTGTGTCTGACAGGGCTGTCTCTCTGTGTGTCTGACAGGGCTGTCTCTCTGTGTGTCTAACAGGGCTGTCTCTCTGTGTGTATGACAGGGCTGTCAGTCTGGAGGTTTCCCCCCTCTCCTCTTCTCCCCATGATGTACTATAATATAATATATAATATATTCTATATAATAATAATATAATTCTAGGTATGATGTGATGTTCGTGTGTGTGTTTGGCCTTCCTATTAGCAGTAGATAATGGAAAGCACGTTGGAAAGCGGTCGGCGGGTCAGAGGGCTGGAGGATAACACCCTGTCAGTGTGTGTGTGTGTGATAACACCCTGTCAGTGTGTGTGTGTGTGATAACACCCTGTCAGTGTGTGTGTGTGTGATAACACCCTGTCAGTGTGTGTGTGTGTGATAACACCCTGTCAGTGTGTGTGTGTGTGTGATAACACCCTGTCAGTGTGTGTGTGTGTGTGATAACACCCTGTCAGTGTGTGTGTGTGTGTGTGATAACACCCTGTCAGTGTGTGTGTGTGTGTGTGATAACACCCTGTCAGTGTGTGTGTGTGTGTGTGATAACACCCTGTCAGTGTGTGTGTGTGTGATAACACCCTGTCAGTGTGTGTGTGTGTGTGATAACACCCTGTCAGTGTGTGTGTGTGTGGTGTGATAACACCCTGTCAGTGTGTGTGTGTGTGTGATAACACCCTGTCAGTGTGTGTGTGTGTGATAACACCCTGTCAGTGTGTGTGTGTGTGTGATAACACCCTGTCAGTGTGTGTGTGTGTGTGATAACACCCTGTCAGTGTGTGTGTGTGTGATAACACCCTGTCAGTGTGTGTGTGTGTGTGATAACACCCTGTCAGTGTGTGTGTGTGTGTGATAACACCCTGTCAGTGTGTGTGTGTGTGTGATAACACCCTGTCAGTGTGTGTGTGTGTGTGATAACACCCTGTCAGTGTGTGTGTGTGTGTGATAACACCCTGTCAGTGTGTGTGTGTGTGTGATAACACCCTGTCAGTGTGTGTGTGTGTGTGTGATAACACCCTGTCAGTGTGTGTGTGTGTGATAACACCCTGTCAGTGTGTGTGTGTGTGTGATAACACCCTGTCAGTGTGTGTGTGTGTGATAACACCCTGTCAGTGTGTGTGTGTGTGTGATAACACCCTGTCAGTGTGTGTGTGTGTGATAACACCCTGTCAGTGTGTGTGTGTGTGTGATAACACCCTGTCAGTGTGTGTGTGTGTGTGATAACACCCTGTCAGTGTGTGTGTGTGTGATAACACCCTGTCAGTGTGTGTGTGTGTGTGATAACACCCTGTCAGTGTGTGTGTGTGTGTGATAACACCCTGTCAGTGTGTGTGTGTGTGTGATAACACCCTGTCAGTGTGTGTGTGTGTGTGATAACACCCTGTCAGCTCCATCCTCCCTCAGGATGCGTGGTCCAGTCTGGGTTCCTGAGGTCACTCTCTGGGTTAGCTCTGACATCCAGATAGTTAGGAGAAGGGGGCTCTGGGGGTGGATGCTCCTACATGTGTTGTGTTGGGCTGTGTGTGAGAGAGGGAGAGAGGGAGAGAGAAAGAGGGAGAAGAGAGAGTGAAAGAGAGAGGGAGAGGGAGAGGAGAGAGAGAGAGAGAGAGAGAGAGGAGAGAGAGAGAGAGAGAGAGAGAGAGAGAGAGGAGAGAGAGAGAGAGAGAGAGAGAGAGAGAGGGAGAGGGAGAGAGGGAGAGGAGAGAGGAGGGAGAGAGGGAGAAAGGAGAGAGAGAAAGAGAGAGAGAGAGAGTGAGAGAGAGAGTTGCGAGAGAGAGAGAGAGAGAGGGAGAGAGGGAGAGAGAGACAGAGAGTACACAGTGAGTACACAGTGGCAGAATACCTCACCACTGTGAATGACCCAAACTTAAGGAAAGCTTTGACTATGTACAGACTCAGTGAGCATAGCCTTGCTATTGAGAAAGGCCGCCGTAGGCAGACCTGGCTCTCAAGAGAAGACAGGCTATGTGCACACTGCCCACAAAATGAGGTGGAAACTGAGCTGCACTTCCTAACCTCCTGTCAAATGTATGACCATATTAGAGACACATATTTCCCTCAGATTACAGCGATCCACAAAGAATTCGAAAACAAATCCAATTTTGATAAACTCCCATATCTACTGGGTGAAAAACCACAGTGTGCCATCACAGCAGCAAGATTTGTGACCTGTTGCCACAAGAAAAGGGCAACCAGTGAAGAACAAACACACCATTGTAAATACAACCCATATTTATGTTTATTTATTTTCCCTTTTGTACTTTAACTATTTGCACATCGTTGTAATGCTGTATATATACATAATATGAGATTTGAAATGTCTTTATTCTTTTGGAACTTCTGAGTGTAATGTTTACTGTTAATATTTATTGTTTATTCACTTTTGTGTACTATCTACTTCACTTGCTTTGGCAATGTTAACATATGTTTCCCATGCCAATAAAGCCCTTAAATTGAATCGAAATTAAATTGAATTGAGGAGAGAGAGAGAGAGAGAGAGAGAGAGAACTAGAGAGAGAGAGCGAGAGAGAACTAGAGAGAGAGAGAGAACTAGAGAGAGAGAGAACTAGAGAGAGAGAGAACTAGAGAGAGAGAGAGAACTAGAGAGAGAGAGAGAGAGAGAGAGAGAGAACTAGAGAGAGAGAGAGAGAGAGAGAGAGAGAGAGAGGGAGAGAGGGAGAGAGGGAGAGGAGAGAGAGGAGAGAGAGAGGGAGAGAGAGAGAGAGAGAGAGAGAGAGAGAGAGAGAGAGAGAGAGAGAGAGAGAGAGAGAGAGAGAGAGAGAGAGAGAGAGAGAGAGAGAGAGAGAGAGAGGAGAGAGAGAGGAGAGAAGATGGAGCATATATTCCAGAAAGTCTGCTCGAGGCCACCTACCCTGATGCCAGATGATGAAACATTGTTTCCTGTTTTTTGTTGGTCAGTGATATGATTCAGCTAATGACATTAGGAGGGGGGGGGGGGGGGTCATTTAAACTATGGCGAACTCATTTGAATAAAAGAAATGAAGCGAACGATTAAACAGTTATCTTTTCAACGCTGGCGGAGCGTTTGGGGTTGTGTGCGTGAGAAGAGAAGCGGGAAAGAGAGGGAGGCGTCGCATGGCAACGGTGCAGCACTAAGGGTCATGTGTCTTTGTAAAGCTAAACACTGAAAACAATAGAGTCATTTAGATCAGCACCTGATGCAACATCAAGCCTCCTCCCACTTCTACGTGACTGGAGCCAATACTAGCACAGCTGAGATACGCTATAGAGAGAGAGAACTTATGCAGAACTGACTAGTTCCTGCTGCTGGCACCATATTGAAATGTCTGTGGGGGTTTTTTCCTTGGTAACGAGCAACATGAAGAACGTGTGTTTGACTGATGTACTGTAAGAGCCAGGGAACATGCAGTCTAGCTTTGGCATATTGAGCAGAGGCTATCGGAGGTTTATGTGTGTGTGTGTGTGTGTTCGTGCCTGTGTGTGTGTGTGTGTGTGTGCGTGCCTGTGTGTGGTAGTGTGTGCGTGAGCAGAGGCTGTCATAGGTGCAGCTGTCAAAATAATAATAGCAGGGAGTGTGAAGTTCACACACATCAGCTTTGTGTTGTTGGTCAGAGACATGAGGTTGTGTTGTTGGTCGGAGACATGAGGTTTGTGTTGTTGTTGGTCGGAGACATGAGGTTTGCGTTGTTGGTCAGAGACAGGGAGACATGAGGTTTGTGTTGTTGGTCGGAGACATGAGGTTTGCGTTGTTGGTCAGAGACAGGGAGACATGAGGTTTGTGTTGTTGGTCGGAGACATGAGGTTTGCGTTGTTGGTCAGAGACAGGGAGACATGAGGTTTGTGTTGTTGGTCGGAGACATGAGGTTTGCGTTGTTGGTCAGAGACAGGGAGACATGAGGTTTGTGTTGTTGGTCGGAGACATGAGGTTTGTGATGTTGGTCGGAGACAGGGAGACATGAGGCTTGTGTTGTTGGTCGGAGACATGAGGTTTGCGTTGTTGGTCAGAGACAGGGAGACATGAGGTTTGCGTTGTTGGTCGGAGACTTGAGGTTTGTGTTGTTGGTCGGAGACATGAGGTTTGCGTTGTTGGTCGGAGACAGGAGACATGAGGCTTGTGTTGTTGGTCGGAGACATGAGGTTTGTGTTGTTGGTGGGAGACAGGGAGACATGAGGTTTGTGTTGTTGGTCAGAGACAGGGAGACATGAGGTTTGCGTTGTTGGTCGGAGACTTGAGGTTTTGTGTTGTTGGTCAGGGAGACATGAGGTTTGCGTTGTTGGTCGGAGACAGGGAGACATGAGGCTTGTGTTGTTGGTCGGAGACATGAGGTTTGTGTTGTTGGTGGGAGACAGGGAGACATGAGGTTTGTGTTGTTGGTCGGAGACAGGGGGGACATGAGGTTTGTGTGTTGGTTTTGTCGGAGACATGAGGTTTTGTGTTGTTGGTGGGAGACAGGGAGACATGAGGTTTGTGTTGTTGGTGGGGACCGGGAGACCTGAGGTTTGTGTTGTTGGTCGGAGACATGAGGTTTGCGTTGTTGGTCGGAGACAGGGAGACATGAGGCTTGTGTTGTTGGTCGGAGACATGAGGTTTGTGTTGTTGGTGGGAGACAGGGAGACATGAGGTTTGTGTGTTGGTGAGACAGGGGGACATGAGGTTTTGTGTTGTTGGTCGGAGACATGAGGTTTGTGTTGTTGGTGGGAGACAGGGAGACATGAGGTTTGTGTTGTTGGTCGGAGACAGGGGGACATGAGGTTTGTGTTGTTGGTCGGGACAGGGAGACATGAGGTTTGTGTTGTTTGGTCGGGAGACATGAGGACATTTTTTGTGTTGTTGGTCGGAGACGAGGGAGACATGAGGCTTGTGTTGTTGGTCGGAGACAGGGGGACATGAGGTTTGTGTTGTTGGTCGGAGACAGGGAGAAATTAGGTTTGTGTTGTTGGTCAGAGACAGGGAGACATGAGGTTTGTGTTGTTGGTCGGAGACAGGGAGAAATGTGGTTTGTGTTGTTGGTCAGAGACAGGGAGACATGAGGTTTGTGTTGTTGGTCGGAAAGAGGGAGACATGAGGTTTGTGCTGTTGGTCGGAGACAGGGAGAAATTAGGTTTGTGTTGTTGGTCAGAGACAGGGAGAAATTAGGTTTGTGTTGTTGGTCAGAGACAGGGAGACATGAAGTTTGTGTTGTTGGTTGGAGACAGGGAGACATGAGGTTTGTGTTGTTGGTCAGAGACAGGGAGACATGAGGTTGGTGTTGTTGGTCGGAGACAGGGAGACATGAGGTTTGTGTTGTTGGTCGGAGAAAGGAAGACATGAGGTTTGTGTTGTTGGTCGGAGACAGGGAGACATTAAGTTTGTGTTGTTGGTCAGAGACAGGGAGACATGAGGTTTGTGTTGTTGGTTGGAGACAGGGAGACATGAGGTTTGTGTTGTTGGTCGGAGACAGGGAGACATGAGATTTGTGTTGTTGGTCAGAGACAGGGAGTCATGAGGTAATTCTCCTCCACAGGCCTGTTTACATTGGTCCTAATCCACATATCAGTCAAACCATCCCATCAAAAACACAAGAAAGGGGAATTTCAGTTGAAAAGTCTCTGTACTATTAATTTGAACGTCTATCTGTCGGCAGGGTTTTTGACTTAAGAGGTCAGAGGAGTTGAAGCCAACTCAGAGAGAATAAAACCCATCTGTCGTAATAAGAGTCTTTTGTCAGTTACACTGCTGACAGTACACACTTTTACTAACTTACTTTAATACACACACACACGCGCACACACACACGCGCGCACACACACACACACACATAGTCAATATGTTGCGTGGTGAAACAACCATTCAGTGCTCATATCATCATTCACACAGATCTGGTGCCAAACTCTTCTGTCTGGAAGGACTTAGAGTAAAACTATGAATGGCTGGAAGCAAAGTAACTGAAGAACAAAGTTTACATAACTTACCATGACCTAGTCAACTATCACAGACTCTGACAGATGGACTGCTGAGGACCTGAGGAGTTATTCCTGAAATCATCATCTTGGTTAACCCAGAACTAAAATCTTGTGTAATTGGTCAGATGTTTGATTCATTTCTGGGTCCATATATGTTAACAGAAGAGATAGAATGAGGAGGGGAACCAGAACGAAGTTACTCTTTGCAAGTTACGGGTAAGTCTATAGGCCAAATGTCCCCTCCCCTTCCGAAATTCGAAAGATGCTAACACCTTTGTCCAATAACCAGTGCCAAAAACCCAAGCACCGGAACTAATGTTTTCGTTATCTCACGTATCATGACAGATCTGTCCACCAGAAATTACTGACAAACGTAGCCCGGTAAGAAAAAAACTTGGTGCCCTTGCATTTGTGGTATGCGTCTGTGTCGGTTAGTGCCCCATGACCCCTGATCTCAGTGTCACCGCGGTAACGAGGTGAGGCAGATAAGCGCGAGGGCTGACACAGAGAGCTGAGCTGAGCTGTGTGTCAGCAGGCTAATGAACCTGTCAGAGAACGGAGAGAAAGCAGATGGGTGAAGGCTGTGTGTGTGTGTGTGTGTGTGTGTGTGTGTGTGTGTGTGTGTGTGTGTGTTGTGTGTGTGTGTGTGTGTGTGTGTGGAGGGAGGAGGCCGAGGGGGTTGGGGTGAAGAATGCTGCTAATTAGGGGTGGGTGTCTTGGGGTTGTTTGGACGGATGAAGGAAAGCTGTGGCTCTCACACAGATCTCTCTCCTCTTCCTCCCTCTCTCTTTCCTCTTCCCTCCTCGCTCTCCCCTCTTCACCCCTCTCTTCTCCTGAAGCCCTCTCTCGGTCCTCCTCCCCCCCTCTCGTCTCCTCCTAAGACCCCCTCTCTCCTCTTTTCCATCTCTCTACCTCTTCCTCTCCCTCTCCTCTTCCCTCTCTCTCCCCCCTCCCCGATCGCTCCTCCTCCTCCTCTCATCCTCATTAGACCTCCCCCCTCCTCTCCATCCTCCCCCCCTCACCCTCTATCCCCTCTCTCCTCTATCCCCTCTCTCCTCTATCCCCTCTCTCCTCTTCCTCATCTCTCCTCTTTCCCCTCTCTCGAGCCTCTTCCCCCTATCTCCTCTTCCTCCGCTCTCCTGGGCCCCCTCTCGGCTCTCTTTTCCCCTCTCTCCTCTATCCCCCTCTCTCCTCTTTCCCCTCTCTCCTCTTCCTCCTCTCTCCTCTATCCCCTCTCTCCTCTTCCTCCTCTCTCCTCTTCTCCTCTCTCTCCTCTTCCTCCTCTCTCCTCTTCCTCCTCTCTCCTCTTTCCTCCTCTCTCCTCTTCCTGAGCCTCTCTCCTCTTATCCCCCCCTCCCTCTCTCTTCCTCCTCTCTCCTCCTTCCGTCCTCTCTGGTCCTCTCCCCCTCTCTCCTCTTCCCCTCTCTCCTCTTTCCCCCTCTCTCCTCTTTCCCTCTCTCCTCTATCCCCTCTCTCCTCTTCCTCCTCTCTCCTCTTCCTCCTCTCTCCTCTTTCCCCTCTCTCCCTCTTTCCCCTCTCCTTCTCTAGACAGAGCCCCTCTCTCCCTCTTCCCGCTCTCTCCTCTATTCCCCTCTCTCCTCTTTAGCCTCCTCTCTTCCTCCTCTCTTCTTCCACCTCTCTCCTCTTCCCCCTCTCTCCTCTTTCCCCTCTCGTCCTCTTCTTTCCTCCTCTCTCCTCTTTCCCCTCTCTCCTCTTTCCCCTCTCTCCCTCTATACCCCTCTCTCCTCTATCCTCCTTCTCATCCCACTTCTTCCTCCTCCTCGTATCCTCTTTCCCCCGCTCTCCTCATTCCTCGGAGGGCCTCAGCTCTTTCCCCTCTCTCCTCTCCTTCCCCTCTCGCCCTCTCCTTTCCTCTCGCTCCTCTTCCTCCTCTCTGCCTCTTTCCCCTCTCTCCTCTTCCTCCCTCTCTCCTCCACTCGAAGAGTCCCTCTCCTCTCCCCTCTCTCCTCTTCTCTTTCCTCTTTCCCTCTCTCCTCTTCCTTCTCTCTCCGCTCTATCCATCTCTCTCTCCTCTTTCCCCTCTCTCCTCTTTCCCGGCTCTCCTCTTCCCATCTCCCTCGTCTCCTCCTCTTCCTCGCCTCTCCTCCCCTCTCTCCTCTATCCCTCTCCTCCTCTTCCTCTCTCTCTCCGCTTTCCCTCTTTCTTCCCCTCATCTCCTCTATCCCCCTCTCTCCCCCTCCTCTCTCCTCTTCCCGTCTCTCCTCTTGGCCCCCCCTCTCATCCTCTATCCCCTCTCTCCTCTCTCCACCTCCCCTCTCTCCTCTTTCCCCTCTCTCCTCTTCCCCCTCTCTCCTCTATCCCCTCTCTCCTCCTCGATCCTCTTTCCCCTCTCCTCTATCTCTTCCCCCGCTTCGGTCTCCTCTCTACTACGCTCCTCCCCTCTGTTCTCCTCTCTCCTCTTTCCCCTCTCTTCCCCTCTTCCTCCCCTCTCTCTCCTCTTTCCCCTCTCTCCTCTTTCCCCTCCTCTCGGTCCGTACTCTTCCTCCCCCCTCTCCCTCTATCCCCGTTCCTCTCTCTCCTCTTTCCCCTCTCTCCTCTTCCCACCTCTCTCCTCTCAATCCCCCCTCGGGCCTCTTCCCTCTCTCTCTCCTCCTTCGATCCTCTCTCCCGCTCCTCGTCGGCCCCCTCTCTCCCTCCCTCTTCCCTTCCCCTCTCTCCTCTTCTTCCCCCTTTCCCCTCGCTCCTCTTCCCCTCCTCTTCCTCTCTCTCCTCTCATCCTCTATTCCCCGCTCTCCTCTATCCGCGGCCCCCTCTCGCCTCCCTCCCCTCTACCGGTCTCCTTTTCCGCTCTCTCCTCTTCCCCGCGAGTATCTCCTCTTTCCCCTCTCTCCTCTTCCCCCTCTCATCCTCTTCCTCCTCTTCCTTCCCCTCTCTCCTCTTTCCCTCTCTCCTCTATCCCCCTCTCCCCTCTCCCTCCTCTCTATCCTCTCTCTCCCTCTTCCGCTTGTCTCGCCTCTATGCCCCCTCTCTTACCTCTTCCCTTCTCGGTCTCTCTCCCTCTTCCCCCTCTCCTCTACCCCTCCTCCTCTTCCCCCTCTCTCCTCTTCCCCTCTCTCCTCTTTCCCCTCTCTCTCTATCCCTTCCGCCTCTCTCCTCTCTCCTCTTCCCCCTCTCTCCTCTTCCCCCTCTCTCCTCTATCCCCTCTCTCCTCCTCCCCCTCTCTCCTCTTCCCCGTCTCTCCTCTCTTTCCATCTCTCCTCTTCCTCTCTCGACCTCTATCCCCTCTTTCTCCCTCCCTCTCTCCTCTTTCCCCTCTCTCCTCTTCCCCCTCTCTCCTCTTCCTCCTCTCTCCTCTTTCCCCTCTCTCCTCTTCCTCCTCTCTCCTCTTTCCCCTCTCTCCTCTTCCCCCTCTCTCCTCTTTCCCCTCTCTCCTCTTTCCTCCTCTCTCCTCTATCCCCTCTCTCCTTTCCTCTCTCCTTTCCCCTCTCTCCTCTATCCCCTCTCTCCTCTAGGACTTCCCTCTCTCCTCTTCCCCCTCTCTTCCCTACTCTCTCCTCTCTCTCCTCTCTCCTCCCGCCTCTCTCCTCTATCCACTCTCGCCTCTTCCCCTCTCTCTCTCCTCCTATCTCCCCTCTCTCCCCTCTTTCCCCTCTCTCCTCTTTCCCCTCTCTCCCTCTTCTCTCCTCTACTCCCCTCTCCCCTCTATCTCTCCTCCTCTATCCCCCCTCTCTAGACCCTCTCCTCGTTCCCCCCTCCTCTTCCTCGTGAATCTCCTCTTTCCCATCCTCCTCTTCCCCCTCTCGACCTCTTCCCTCTCTCCTCGCTCTTTCCCCTCTCTCCTCTATCCCCCCCTTCTTCCTCCCCTCCTCGTCTCCTTCTTCCCCTCTCTCCTCTCCCCTTTCCCCTCTTTCCGTCTCTCTTCCCCCTTCCCCCTCTCTCCTCTTCCTCGTCTTTCCTCTTCCCCTCTCTCTCCTCTATCCCCTCTCTACCCTCTTCCTCCTCGCTCCTCTTTCCCCTCTCTCCTCTCTCCTCTATCCCATCTCTCCTCTATCCCCTCTCTCCTCTTCCTCGAAGAGCCTCTTTCCGTATCTCTCCTCCTTGCCCCCTCTCCTCGCTCTTCCCCCCTCTCTCCTCTATCCCCTCCTCTCCTCTTTCCCCCTCTCTTCACTCTTCCCCTCCTCTCTCCTCTTCCCTCTCTCTCCTCTTCCTTCTCTCCTCGCTCCTCTCCTCCTCTCTTCCGCTTCCCCTCCCTCCTCTTCCCCTCTCTCAAGCTTCCCTCTCTCCTCTCCCCCTCTCTCCTCTTTCCCAGGACTCTGAGGTCTCTCTCTCCTCTCCTTGAAGATCGGAACTCTCTCTTTCCATCTCTCCTCTTCCCCCTCTCTCCTCTCCTCGTTCTCTCCTCTTTCACCCTCTCTTTCCTCTATCCTCTCTCTCCTCCCCTCTCCTATCCTTTGGCCCTCTCCCTCGATCCCTCGAATCTCCCCTTTCCCGTCTCTCCTCTTCACCCTCTCCGTAGTCTCGTCTCTCCTCTTTCCCCTCTCTCCTCTAGTCCCCTCTGCGGCCTCTTCCTCTCTCTCTCCTCTTTCCCCTCTATCCTCTTCCCCCTCTCTCCTTTCCCCTCTCATCCTCATCCCCTCTCTCCTCTTCCTCCTCTCATCCATCTCTTTCCCCCTCTCTCCTCTTCCCCTCTCTTCCCGTCTATCCCCTCTCTCCTCTTAGCACTCTCTCCTCTTCCTCCTCTCTCTCTCTATCCCCTCTCTCCTCTTTCCCCTCTCATCCTCTTCGATCCTCTCTCCTCTATACCACTCTCTCCTCCTCTCCCCTCTCCCTTCTATCCCCTCTCTCCTCTAACCCTCTCTCCTCCTCTTTTCCCTCTCTCCTCTAATCTCCTCTCTCCTCTAATCCCCTCTCTCCTCTTTCCCTCCCTCTCTCTCTTCTCCCTCCTCTATCCCCTCTCGCCTCTATCTTTTCCCATCTCTCTCTCCTCTACTATCCTCCCTCGTCTCTCCTCTTTCCCCTGCTCGATCATAATACCCTCTCTACTCCTACTTCCCCTCTCTCCTCTTTCCCCCTCTCCTCTTCCTCGTTCTCCTCTTTCCCATCTCTCCCCTCTCTCCTCTTCCTCTCTCCTCTTTCCTCCTCCCTATCCTCTCTCCTCTTCCCTCCTCTCTTCCTCTTTCCCTCTCCTCTCCTCTTCTCCTCCTCTATGCCCTCTCTCTATTCCCCCTCGCTCCTCTTCCTCTCTCTCCCTTTCCCCTCTCTCCTCGATCCCCTCTCTAATCTCCTCTTCCTCTCCTCTCTCCTCTTCCCTCTCTCCTCTTCCCCTCCTCTCTCCTCTCTCCTCTTTCCCCTCTCTCCTCTCTCTACTCCTAAGCCCTTCTCCCTCCCCCCTAGCCCCTCTCTCTCTTCCTCCTCTAGCCTCCTCTCTCTCCTCTTCTCTCCCTCTCTCACTCTTTCCCCTCTCTCCTCTCATCCCTCATCTTACAAGTCCTCTTCCTCCTATCTCCTCTTCCTCCTCTTCCTTCCTCCTCTCTCCTCTCCCCTCTCTTCTTCCCCCCCATTATCCCCCTCCTCATCTTTCCTCTCACCCTCTTCCTTATCTTCCCACTCTCCCTTCCCCCCCTCTGTCCTCTCTTCTCATCTTCCAATCCATTCCAACTCTTAGATCACTCTCTCCTCCTCTCACTCTGGCAGCTTCATTAAAAATAGTCTCCCGCAAAACACCAGTCTCGAACGTCAAGAAGGTCAGCATCCCAGAGTCGCCTCTTCAATGTTGACGTTGAGACTGGTGTTTTGCGGGTACTTTTTAATGAAGCTGCCAGTTCAGGACCTGTGAGGCGTCTGTTTCTCAAACTAGACACTCTAATGTATTTGTCCTCTTGCTCAGTTGTGCACTGGGGCCTCCAACTCCTCTTTCTATTCTGGTTAGAGCCAGTTTGCGCTGTTCTGTGAAGGGAGTAGTACACAGCGTTGTACGAGATCTTCAGTTTCTTGGCAATTTCTCGCATGGAATAGCCTTCATTTCTCAGAACAAGAATAGACTGACGAGTTTCAGAAGAAAGTTATTTGTTTCTGGCCATTTGGAGCCTGTAATCGAACCCACAATTGCTGATGCTCCAGATACTCAACTAGTCTCAAGAAGGCCAGTTGTATTGCTTCTTTAATCAGCACAACAGTTTTCAGCTGTGCTAACATAATTGCAAAAGGGTTTTCTAATGATCAATTAGCCTTTTAAAATGATAAACTTGGATTAGCAAACACAACGTGCCATTGGAACACAGGACTGATGGTTGCTGATAATGGGCCTCTGTATTCCTATGTAGATATTCCATAAAACATCAGCCTTTTCCAGCTACAATAGCCGTTTACAACATTAACAATGTCTACACTGTATTTCTGATCAATTTGATGTTATTTTAATGGAGAAAAAAATGCTTTTCTTTTGAAAACAAGGACATTTCTAAGTGACCCCAAACTTTTGAACGGTAGTGAATGGTGATTGTAGCGATGGTAGTGATAGTGAGTGATGGTGAGTGATGGTAGTGATGGTAGTGATGGTATAGTGATGGTGAGTGATGGTGAGTGATGGTGAGTGATGGTGAGTGATGGTAGTGATGGTAGGTGCTGGTAGTTATGGTGAGTGATGGTGAGTGATTGTGAGTGATTGTGAGTGATGGTGAGTGATAGAGAGTGATGGTGAGTGATGGTGTGATAGTGGGTGATGGTAAGTCATGGTAAGTGAAGGTGAGTGATGATGAGTGATGGTAAGTGATGGTAGGTGATGGTAGGTGATGGTAAGTGATGGTGGTTGATGGTAGGTGATGGTAAATGATGGTGAGTGATGGTAAGTGGTGGTGAGTGATGGTAGGTGATGCTGAGTGATGGTAGGTGATGGTGAGTGATGGTCGGTGATGGGGAGTGATGGTGGGTGATGGTAATGATGGTGAGTTATTGTGAGTGATGGTCAGTTATGGTGATTGATGGTGAGTGATTGCATGTCTCTGCTGGAGGGAGCAACATGGTGTCTATTTGTGTTGGATCAGGGGGAGTGTTCTGGGTTGGCTGACACTACTCCTATCTCTCTCTCTCTCTCTCTCTCTCTCTCTCTCTCTCTCTCCTCTCTCTCTCACTCACTCTCACTCATCCTCTCTCTCTCTCTCTCTCTCTCTCTCTCTCTCTCTCTCTCTCTATCTCTCTCTCTCTCTCTCTCTCTAATCTCTCTCTCTCTCTCTCTCTCTCTCTCTCTCTCTCTCTCTCTCTCTCTCTCTCTCTCTCTCTCTCTCTCTCTCCATCTCTCTACCTCTCTCTCTCTCTTCTCCTGGGGGAGTTTGCAGAGGTGTGGGTCGTCAGGGGGGTTATATGTACAGTGGACGAGGAGGGGTGTTTGGTTTTAACTATTTAGGTCCATTACAATAAAATAATGATTGTGTCTGTACTGATGACCCTCTCTCTGTCTCCCTATCTCACTCTCTCTTTCACACACACACACACACACACACACACACACACACACACACACACACACACACACACACACACACACACACACACACACACACACACACACACACACACACACACACACACACACACATCATCACACCTCATCATCATCATCATCTGAAACCTGAGTCTTAACAACAGAACCTTACCTCTCTTTTCCACTAAAACAATCTCTCAAAGTTCCTTCTCCAAGACAGAACAGCAGTATGACCAAACTGTCTCTGAATGAATGGAGAGAAATCCCATTATCATGTAGTCATTATGTCATTCATTCCACTGTGATACTTCTTGGAAAACACTGTTCCTCTACAGGAGAGAATGTGTGTTTGAGTAGGAGAGATAGAGAGAGAGAGAGAGAGAGAGAGAGAGAGAGAGAGAGAGAGAGAGAGAGAGAGAGAGAGAGAGAGAGAGAGAGAGAGAGAGAGAGAGAGAGAGAGAGAGAGAGAGAGAGAGAGAGAGAGAGAGAGAGAGAGAGAGAGAGAGAGAGAGAGAGAGAGAGAGAGAGAGAGAGAGAGAGAGACAGAGACAGAGACAGAAAGTGGTTTAATATTCTCATGGAATGACAGAGCTCACAGCTTTAAGAACAAACTCCACATCAGGGCCTCTGTAGTATGGGCCTGGTGTGTCAGCGGAACAGAGTGCATCAACCCTCCCAGTCTCTGTTGCTAAATGTTCAGCAGAAACAAAGAGACATGACAAAATAAAGAATTGGAAGAATGTAGCAACTTGATACATTGAGTCATCTCAAGGACCCTTGACAAGCCCTCCAACCGTGCAGGATGCCTTCAGTGGAGGGTAGAAGTGGGGAATTAAGCCATTAGGATTGATGTACATAGAGGCTGCGTGTGCGTGTTGCGCGTGCACGTGTGCACGTGTGTGCGTGCACGTGCTCGTGTGTGTGTGTGCGTGCGTGCGAGTGTTAAATTGCCTCACAGCTCTTTAGTACAGCGAGGTCCCAGGAAGTCACCGCATCACCACAAATCAAAGTGTAATTGGGTTCAACCATGATATAAGGGAAACACTGTCTGTGTTAACTATGATGAATCAGTCCAACAGCAGGATGGGTAACCTTTCTGTATTCTGGCGCTGGCTGGTGTTGTAGAACTGAAGAACTGAACTGAGCAGTAAAACCTCTGGATCGTAATGGAACACAACAACAAACATTACAGGAAGTGCTATCCTTAGTTTTCTTTGATTTTCCACATTTTCTTTATGGATGAAAAGGATCATGGATAGGACACATGGATAGCTGTCCCTTGGTTAGGTCACATCATCAGGAAAAAAAATGACCTCACTGAAAGCTAGTGGTAAATATATTTATGATACCTCACTGAAACCTAGTGGTAATATATTAATGATACCTCACTGAAACCTAGGGGTAATATATTTAATGACACCTCACTGAAACCTAGTGGTAATATATTCATGACACCTCACTGAAACCTAGTGGTAATATATTCATGATACCTCACTGAAACCTAGTGGTAATATATTCATGATACCTCACTAAAACCTAGGGGTAATATATTAATGACACCTCACTGAAACCTAGTGGTAATATATTCATGATACCTCACTGAAACCTAGGGGTAATATATTCATGATCACTTCCCATATAAGGGTTGTTACTATAACTATTACGTACACTACAGCTAACACTGGGTCTCAGCTCTGGGGAGAGAGACATGATGCTAGGGGCTAACTCTGGGTCTCAGCTGTGGAGAGAGACATGATGCTAGGGGCTAACACTGGGTCTCAGCTGGGGAGAGAGACATGATGCTAGGAGCTAACACTGGGTCTCAGCTGGGGAGAGAGACATGATGCTAGGGGCTAACTCTGGGTCTCAGCTGTGGAGAGAGACATGATGCTAGGAGCTAACACTGGGTCTCAGCTGGGGAGAGAGACATGATGCTAGGAGCTAACACTGGGTCTCAGCTGGGGAGAGAGACATGATGCTAGGGGCTAACACTGGGTCTCACATATTGGGAGAGAGACATGATGCTAGGAGCTAACTCTGGGTCTCAGCTGGGGAGAGAGACATGATGCTAGGAGCTAACACTGGGTCTCAGCTGGGGAGAGAGACATGATGCTAGGGGCTAACTCTGGGTATCAGCTGTGGAGAGAGACATGATGCTAGGAGCTAACACTGGGTCTCAGCTGGGGAGAGAGACATGATGCTAGGGGCTAACTCTGGGTCTCAGCTGTGGAGAGAGACATGATGCTAGGAGCTAACTCTGGGTCTCAGCTGGGGAGAGAGACATGATGCTAGGAGCTAACTCTGGGTCTCAGCTGGGGAGAGAGACATGATGCTAGGGGCTAACACTGGGTCTCAGCTGGGGAGAGAGACATGATGCTAGGAGCTAACACTGGGTCTCAGCTGGGGAGAGAGACATGATGCTAGGGGCTAACACTGGGTCTCAGCTGGGGGAGAGAGACATGATGCTAGGGGCTAACACTGGGTCTCAGCTGGGGAGAGAGACATGATGCTAGGAGCTAACTCTGGGTCTCAGCTGGGGAGAGAGACATGATGCTAGGAGCTAACACTGGGTCTCAGCTGGGGAGAGAGACATGATGCTAGGAGCTAACACTGGGTCTCAGCTGGGGAGAGAGACATGATGCTAGGGGCTAACACTGGGTCTCAGCTGGGGAGAGAGACATGATGCTAGGGGCTAACACTGGGTCTCAGCTGGGGAGAGAGACATGATGCTAGGGGCTAACACTGGGTCTCAGCTGTGGAGAGAGACATGATGCTAGGGGCTAACACTGGGTCTCAGCTGGGGAGAGAGACATGATGCTAGGAGCTAACACTGGGTCTCAGCTGGGGAGAGAGACATGATGCTAGGGGCTAACACTGGGTCTCAGCTGGGGAGAGAGACATGATGCTAGGAGCTAAACACTGGGTCTCAGCTGGGGAGAGAGACATGATGCTAGGGGCTAACTCTGGGTCTCAGCTGGGGAGAGAGACATGATGCTAGGGGCTAACACTGGGTCTCAGCTGGGGAGAGAGACATGATGGTAGGGGCTAACACTGGGTCTCAGCTGGGGAGAGAGACATGATGCTAGGGGCTAACACTGGGTCTCAGCTGGGGAGAGAGACATGATGCTAGGAGCTAACACTGGGTCTCAGCTGGGGAGAGAGACATGATGCTAGGAGCTAACACTGGGTCTCAGCTGGGGAGAGAGACATGATGCTAGGAGCTAACACTGGGTCTCAGCTGGGGAGGAGAGACATGATGCTAGGGGCTAACTCTGGGTCTCAGCTGGGGAGAGAGAGACATGATGCTAGGGGCTAACACTGGGTCTCAGCTGGGGAGAGAGACATGATGCTAGGGGCTAACACTGGGTCTCAGCTGGGGAGAGAGACATGATGCTAGGGGCTAACACTGGGTCTCAGCTGTGGAGAGAGACATGATGCTAGGGGCTAACACTGGGTCTCAGCTGGGGAGAGAGACATGATGCTAGGGGCTAACACTGGGTCTCAGCTGGGGAGAGAGACATGATGCTAGGGGCTATCTCTGGGTCTCAGCTGGGGAGAGAGACATGATGTTAGGGGCTAACACTGGGTCTCAGCTGGGGGAGAGAGACATGATGCTAGGGGCTAACACTGGGTCTCAGCTGGGGGAGAGAGACATGATGCTAGGGGCTAACACTGGGTCTCAGCTGGGGAGAGAGACATGATGCTAGGGAGCTAACACTGGGTCTCAGCTGTGGAGAGAGACATGATGCTAGGAGCTAACACTGGGTCTCAGCTGGGGAGAGAGACATGATGCTAGGGGCTAACTCTGGGTCTCAGCTGGGGAGAGAGACATGATGTTAAGGGCTAACTCTGGGTCTCAGCTGTGGAGAGAGACATGATGCTAGGGGCTAACTATTGGTCTCAGCTGTGGAGAGAGACATGATGCTAGGGGCTAACTCTGGGTCTCAGCTGTGGAGAGAGACATGATGCTAGGGGCTAACTCTGGGTCTCAGCTGTGGGAGAGAGACATGATGCTAGGGGCTAACACTGGGTCTCAGCTGTGGAGAGAGACATGATGCTAGGGGCTAACACTGGGTCTCAGCTGGGGAGAGAGACATGATGCTAGGGGCTAACACTGGGTCTCAGCTGTGGAGAGAGACATGATGCTAGGGGCTAACTCTGGGTCTCAGCTGGGGGAGAGAGACATGATGCTAGGGGCTAACTCTGGGTCTCAGCTGTGGAGAGAGACATGATGCTAGGGGCTAACTCTGGGTCTCAGCTGTGGAGAGAGACATGATGCTAGGGGCTAACTCTGGGTCTCAGCTGTGGAGAGAGAGACATGATGCTAGGGGCTAACACTGGGTCTCAGCTGGGGAGAGAGACATGATGCTAGGGGCTAACACTGGGTCTCAGCTGGGGAGAGAGACATGATGCTAG
Organism: Coregonus suidteri; assembly: GCA_036851935.1. Classification (NCBI taxonomy): domain Eukaryota; kingdom Metazoa; phylum Chordata; class Actinopteri; order Salmoniformes; family Salmonidae; genus Coregonus; species Coregonus suidteri. The sequence continues at coordinate 6,916,196 of CM072225.1, read as the reverse complement.
GGGCTAACACTGGGTCTCAGCTGGGGAGAGAGACATGATGCTAGGGGCTAACTCTGGGTCTCAGCTGGGGGAGAGAGAGACATGATGTTAGGGGCTAACACTGGGTCTCAGCTGGGGAGAGAGTCATGATGCTAGGGGCTAACACTGGGTCTCAGCTGTGGAGAGAGACATGATGCTAGGAGCTAACACTGGGTCTCAGCTGGGGAGAGAGACATGATGCTAGGGGCTAACACTGGGTCTCAGCTGGGGAGAGAGACATGATGCTAGGAGCTAACACTGGGTCTCAGCTGGGGAGAGAGACATGATGCTAGGGGCTAACACTGGGTCTCAGCTGGGGAGAGAGACATGATGCTAGGAGCTAACACTGGGTCTCAGCTGTGGAGAGAGACATGATGCTAGGAGCTAACACTGGGTCTCAGCTGGGGAGAGAGACATGATGCTAGGGGCTAACACTGGGTCTCAGCTGGGGAGAGAGACATGATGCTAGGAGCTAACACTGGGTCTCAGCTGTGGAGAGAGACATGATGCTAGGAGCTAACACTGGGTCTCAGCTGGGGAGAGAGACATGATGCTAGGGGCTAACTCTGGGTCTCAGCTGGGGAGAGAGACATGATGTTAGGGGCTAACTCTGGGTCTCAGCTGTGGAGAGAGACATGATGCTAGGGGCTAACTATGGGTCTCAGCTGTGGAGAGAGACATGATGCTAGGGGCTAACTCTGGGTCTCAGCTGTGGAGAGAGACATGATGCTAGGGGCTAACTCTGGGTCTCAGCTGTGGAGAGAGACATGATGCTAGGGGCTAACACTGGGTCTCAGCTGGGGAGAGAGACATGATGCTAGGGGCTAACACTGGGTCTCAGCTGGGGAGAGAGACATGATGCTAGGGGCTAACTCTGGGTCTCAGCTGGGGAGAGAGACATGATGCTAGGGGCTAACTCTGGGTCTCAGCTGTGGAGAGAGACATGATGCTAGGGGCTAACTCTGGGTCTCAGCTGTGGAGAGAGACATGATGCTAGGGGCTAACTCTGGGTCTCAGCTGTGGAGAGAGACATGATGCTAGGAGCTAACACTGGGTCTCAGCTGGGGAGAGAGACATGATGCTAGGAGCTAACACTGGGTCTCAGCTGGGGGAGAGAGACATGATGCTAGGGGCTAACACTGGGTCTCAGCTGGGGAGAGAGACATGATGCTAGGAGCTAACACTGGGTCTCAGCTGGGGAGAGAGACATGATGCTAGGAGCTAACACTGGGTCTCAGCTGGGGGAGAAAGACATGATGCTAGGGGGCTAACACTGGGTCTCAGCTGGGGAGAGAGACATGATGCTAGGGGCTAACACTGGGTCTCAGCTGAGCCATACAGGACTAGGATGTACTTTATCCTCAAGGAGCTGTCATCAGCCTGTCTGTCATCCTCTGCCCCTCCCCTTCTCTCTCTCTCTACCTCTGTGTGTGTCTCTGTTCCTACTCTCTGAAGACAGACTCCATTTTTCCTCTGTCTCTGTCTCTCAATTTCAATTTCAATTTAAGGGTTTATTGGCATGGGAAACGTATGTTAACATTGCCAAAGCAAGGGAAGTAGATAGTAAACAAAAGTGAAATAAACAATAAATATTAACAGTAAACATTACACTCAGAAGTTTCAAAAGAAGAATATACTCCTGAGTGGCGCAGTGGTCTAAGGCACTGCATTGCAGTGCTAACTGTGCCACTAGAGATCCTGGTTCGAATCCAGGCTCTGTCGCAGCCCGGCCGCGACCGGGAGACTCATGGGCGGCGCACAATTGGCCCAGCGTTGTCCAGGGTAGGGGGAGGGAATGGGATGTAGCTCAGTTGATAGAGCATGGTGTTTGCAACGCCAGGGTTGTGGTTGGTCTGATTCCAATGGGGGGCCAGTATAAAAATGTATTCACTAACTGTAAGTCGCTCTGGATAAGAGCGTCTGCTAAATGACTAATGTAATAAAGACATTTCAAAATCTCATATTATGTACATATACAGTGTTGTAACAATGTGCAAATAGTTAAAGTACAAAAGGGAAAATAAATAAACATAAATATGGGTTGTATTTACAATGGTGTTTGTTCTTCACTGGTTACCCTTTTCTTGTGGCAACAGGTCACAAATCTTGCTGCTGTGATGGCACAGTAGATATGGGGGTTTATCAAAATTGGGTTTGTTCTCGAATTCTTTGTGGGTCTGTGTAATCTGAGGGAAATATGTGTCTCTAATATGGTCATACATTTGGCAGGAAGTTATGAAGTGCAGCTCAGTTTCCACCTCATTTTGCGGGCAGTGTGCACATAGCCTGTCTTCTCTTGAGAGCCAGGTCTGCCTATGGTGGCCTTTCTCAATAGCAAGGCTATGCTCACTGAGTCTGTACATAGTCAAAGATTTCCTTAATTTTGGGTCAGTCACAGTGGTCAGGTATTCTGCCACTTTGTACTGTTTAGGGCCAAATAGCATTCTAGTATGCTCTGTTTTTTTGTTAATTCTTTCCAATGTGTCAAGTAATTATGTTTTTTTTTCCTCATGATTTGGTTGGGTCTAATTGTGTTGCCTTCCTGGGGCTCTGTGGGGTCTGTTTGTGTTTGTGAATAGAGCCCCAGGACCAGCTTGCTTAGGGGACTCTTCTCAAGGTTCATCTCTCTGTAGGTGATGGATTTGTTATGGAAGGTTTGAGAATCGCTTCCTTTTAGGTGGTTGTAGACTTTAACGGCTCTTTTCTGGATTTTGATCATTAGAGGGTATCGACCTAATTCTGCTCTGCATGCATTATTTCACAAACTCTACCTTTTTTGGAACACCATTCTATTTGTCTTACTGAGATTTATTGTCAGGGCCCAGGTCTGACAGAATCTGTGCAGAAGATCTAGGTGCTGCTGTAGGCCCTCCTTGGTTGGGGACAGATGCACCAGATCATCAGCAAAATGTAGACATTTGACTTCAGATTCTAGTAGGTGAGGCCGGGTGCATCTCCATCTGTCTCTCTCTCTCTCTCTCTCTCTCTCTCTCTCTCTCTCTCTCTCTCTCTCTCTCTCTCTCTCTTCTCTCTCTCCTCTCTCTCTCTCTCTCTCTCTCTCTCTCTCTCTCTCTCTCTCTCTCTCTCTCTCTCTCTCTCTCTCTCTCTCTCTCTCTCTCTCTCCCTCTCCATCTCTCTAAATTTCAATTCAATTCAATTTAAGGGCTTTATTGGCATGGGAAACGTATGTTAACATTGCCAAAGCAAGTGAAGTAGATAATAAACAATAAATATTAACAGTAAACATTACACTCAGAAGTTCCAAAAGAATAAAGACATTTGAAATGTCATATTATGTACAGTGGGGAGAACAAGTATTTGATACACTCAAGTATTTGATACACTGACGATTTTGCAGGTTTTCCTACTTACAAAGCATGTAGAGGTCTGTACTTTTTATCATAGGTACACTTCAACTGTGAGAGACGGAATCTAAAACAAAAATCCAGAAAATCACATTGTATGATTTTTAAGTAATTAATTTGCATTTTATTGCATGACATAAGAATTTGATACATTAGAAAAGCAGAACTTAATATTTGGTACAGAAACCTTTGTTTGCAATTACAGAGATCATACGTTTCCTGTAGGTCTTGACCAGGTTTGCACACACTGCAGCAGGGATTTTGGCCCACTCCTCCATACAGATCTTCTCCAGATCCTTCAGGTTTCGGGGCTGTCGCTGGGCAATACGGACTTGCAGCTCCCTCCAAAGATTTTCTATTGGGTTCAGGTCTGGAGACTGGCTAGGCCACTCCAGGACCTTGAGATGCTTCTTACGGAGCCACTCCTTAGTTGCCCTGGCTGTGTGTTTCGGGTCGTTGTCATGCTGGAAGACCCAGCCACGACCCATCTTCAATGCTCTTACTGAGGGAAGGAGGTTGTTGGCCAAGATCTTGCGATACATGGCCCCATCCATCCTACCCCCAATACGGTGCAGTCGTCCTGTCCCCTTTGCAGAAAAGCATCCCCAAAGAATGATGTTTCCACCTCCATGCTTCACGGTTGGGATGGTGTTCTTGGGGTTGTACTCATCCTTCTTCTTCCTCCAAACACGGTGAGTGGAGTTTAGACCAAAAAGCTATATTTTTGTCTCATCAGACCACATGACCTTTTCCCATTCCTCCTCTGGATCATCCAGATGGTCATTGGCAAACTTCAGACGGGCCTGAAAATGCGCTGGCTTGAGCAGGGGGACCTTGCGTGCGCTGCAGGATTTTAATCCATGACGGCGTAGTTTGTTACTAATGGTTTTCTTTGAGACTGTGGTCCCAGCTCTCTTCAGGTCATTGACCAGATCCTGCCATGTAGTTCTGGGCTGATCCCTCACTTTCCTCATGATCATTGATGCCCCACGAGGTGAGATCTTGCATGGAGCCCCAGACCGAGGGTGATTGACCGTCATCTTGAACTTCTTCCATTTTCTAATAATTGCGCCAACAGTTGTTGCCTTCTCACCAAGCTGCTTGCCTATTGTCCTGTAGCCCATCCCAGCCTTGTGCAGGTCTACAATTGTATCCCTGATGTCCTTACACAGCTCTCTGGTCTTGGCCATTGTGGAGAGGTTGGAGTCTGTTTGATTGAGTGTGTGGACAAGTGTCTTTTATACTGGTAACGAGTTCAAACAGGTGCAGTTAATACAGATAATGAGTGGAGAACAGGAGGGCTTCTTAAAGAAAAACTAACAGGTCTGTGAGAGCCGGAATTCTTACTGGTTGGTAGGTGATCAAATACTTATGTCATGCAATAAAATGCAAATTATTTACTTAAATATCATACAATGTGATTTTCTGTTGGTTTTTTTTGATTCCGTCTCTCACAGTTGAAGTGTACCTATGATAAAAATTACAGACCTCTACATGCTTTGTAAGTAGGAAAACCTGCAAAATCGGCAGTGTATCAAATACTTGTTCTCCCCACTGTATGTATTTCCCGTTTGAGTCCATAAGGAGTACAATCTGTGGCTTGTGTATGTCCTCAGTGGGTGTGGGGGGGTCGTCATGAGGGCTCCCAGGGTGTCTGACAGGGGGGTTGTTCAGAGGGGTTGGGTCCCCAGGGCTTGGGGTTCTTCATTTGTTTGTCTGGGTGTGATGTCGAGGCTATGGTCAGGGTCTAGGGTGTACTGTTCTGCTGTGGTGTCGAGACTTTGGCCAGGATCTGAGGTGGGCTGTTCTGCTGGCTTCTCTGCGGGGGTGGCCAGCTCTCTAATGGGTTTTTCTATGTCACCCGTCATCGTTCTCACCTTCTCCTCCAGCACTCTGATCCTCTCCTCTAGTGCTCTGTTCTTCTCCTGCTCCTGCTCTTTCTCCTGTTGATGTTGTCTCACCACAGGTCCAGACATGTCTCTCTCTACCTCCAGCTCTCCAGGTCTAGTTAAGGGGGTGTTGTTGTGCTGGACTGTTGTCTGGGTCTGTGTTGACTGGAGTGTGTTCACCTGCTGTTCTAGCTCCACCTGCCTTACTTCCAGCTGGGTGAATTTATCCTTCATTTCAATGAGGGAGTAGTGCTCTGTGCTGGGAAGTTGACTTTCCGCTTGGGGTTGCTCTGTGGGGTTATTTAATGAAGAGGTCTGGTCTGACCCGCTCGGGGTGGGGGTATGTTTCTCAAGGGAGAGCTTCTCCTGCTGAGCTATTTCTTTGATTAGGTGAAAGTCCAGCTGGAACTGTTTGGTGCTGCCTTGAACCAAAACGGTTCCAGATTTATAGAGATTAATATTAGACGACTCAGAGTCCTCGTTGTCCAGTATCCTGAGTTTCCACCCATCGCTAACACCCCCCGTCTTAACAGAGGGGTAGTGTGCTAGTATAGCACTGTGCCATGCCAGGGGATGGTCTGTGTGGAAGATAAGCTTGCTTATGTTCTCATTTTTATAAAAATCAGCAAAAAGTGTCTCCTGATTTCCCATAAGGAGCTTCATTTTGTACTCTTTTCGTGTCTTATCATTCTTTACATACAGAGGGTACAGTATTTTAATTACCTCTGAACAGCGGGATGGTGCTTCTAAGGCCTCTCCATTTGGTTGGGGTAGACTGTGCGACTCTCCTGCCATTGTTGAGCTCAAGGGCTTTGACACTTCTCACTTCACACGTCGGTGCTAATTGAAATTGTGTCTCTATGTACTAGCAAGCTTGGTTGCCTTAGCATTCAGTCCTTATAAAGTAAAATATATCATTGTAATGTATTTTTCTTCTTGATTTTTAAAGGTAAAAAAATATCTTCAGACTGAACATTTCTCACTACATTTCATTTCATTTTACATTTCAGGCATTTAGCAGACGCTCTTATCCAGAGCGACTTACAGTGAGTGCATACATTATTTTTTCATACTGGCCCCCCCGTGGGAATCAAACCCACAACCCTGGCGTTGCAAACACCATGCTCTACCAACTGAGCTACATCCCTGCCGGCCATTCCCTCCCCTACCCTGGACGACGCTGGGCAAATTGTGCGCCGCCCCATGGGTTGGATGGAATAAAGACATTTCAAATGTCATATTATGTATATGTACAGTGTTGTAACAATGTGCAAATAGTTAAAGTACAAAAGGGAAAATAAATAAACATAAATATGGGTTGTATTTACAATGGTGTTTGTTCCACGCAATGGTAGGATCATGGGCGCTTAACCAGGGAAGCCCCAGCACCACGTGGTACGCAGGAGAGTCAATCAGATAAAACTGAATGATCTCCTCATGACCCCCCTGCGTCGTCATCTTAAGTGGTGCTGTGACTTCTCTGATCAGGCCCGACCCCAACGGCCGGCTGTCTAGGGCGTGGACAGAAAAGGGGGCTTCTACCGGCCGAAGGGGAATTCCTAACCTATAACAAAATGCACGATCAATAAAATTCCCAGCTGCGCCTGTATCTACTAGCGCCTTATGCTGGGCGCTGAGGTGCCACCTGTGGAAATCTCACAGGAATACTCATGTGACCAACAGAGAGCTCTGGGTAAGTGGGGCGCCTACTCACCTGAAATGACTCCCCAGTGCGTGACCTGTTGTCCCCTCTCCCAGGAGACCCTCCCCAGCACCTGGCCGCGGTGTCCTCCACGGCCACAGTTGGTGCAGGGGATGGCCCCCCACGGGTTCTCTCTCCTCCTCTCTCTAGCGCCAGCACCCCCGAGCTCCATGGGAATCGGCTCGGAGGTGCTGGAGGGTGGAATGGACGACCCCCACTCGGGACGTCCGCGGGTAGCCAGCAGGGTGTCGAGACGGATGGAGATGTCTACCAACTGGTCGAAGGATAGGTTGGTGTCCCTGCAGGCCAGCTCACGACGAACATCCTCTTGTAGGCTACACCGGTAATGGTCGATGAGGGCCCTCTCATTCCACCCCGCATCCGCCGCTAGAGTCCGGAACTCCAGGGCGAACTCCTGTGCGCTCCTCTTCCCCTGTCGGAGTTGGAACAGACGCTCCCCCGCCGCCTTTCCCTCAGGTGGGTGATCGAAGACAGCCCTGAAGCGGCGGGAGAACTCCGCGTAGGTGATGGTAGCGGCGTCTATTCCCCTCCATTCGGCGTTGGCCCACTCCAACGCCTTGCCGGATAGACAGGAGATGAGGGCGGAGACGCTCTCGTATCCCGAGGGCGCTGGGTGTATGGTAGCCAGGTAAAGTTCCACCTGCAGGAGGAACCCCCTGACACCCGGCTGCAGAACCGTCATATGCCCTCGGGAGCGAGAGCCGAATGCCCCTGGGTTCCGGTGCTGAGAGAGGAGGACTGGCCGTTGGTGATGGGATGGTGTAAGAAGACGTGGGCACCTCCCCAGTAACCAACCGGCGCAGAGTGTTGGACACCTCGTCCATGGCGGACCCAAGTTGCCGGATCATGGTGTCCTGATAGCTGATCCGTTCCTCCAAGCGACTTGGGTGTCGCAGCTGCTCCTGCTGACTCCATGGTTGGTGTGTTGTTCTGTCAGAAGAACCGATGTGGATGTGGTGGAGGAGTCAGGCGCAGGACACAGAGGCTTCGTCCAACAGACTTTACTAGTCAAAAGTGCAAAAATACAATACACGGCCTCGAAACAAACAGAGGCGAGTGAATACGTAAACCATGCGTAAACACTAAAACAAACAAACAGAGCGTCAACACGCAGCTCCGAAATACAGGCAGACAACAACACACAATCTAACCTATACAAAACAGGGAACTTATAGGACACGTAATCAGAACACAAACAGACACAGGTGTACAAGACAGACCAAAGCAATCACACCACGAAACATTCAACGGTGGCAGCTAGTACTCCGGGGACGGCGAACGCCGAAGCCTGCCCGAACCAGGAGGAGGAGCAGTCTCGGCCGAAACCGTGACAGTAATTGGAGAATCCAGTGGGTTCTGGTAGTCTTTAATAGTTGATTCTAAGATTTGCATTTGATCATGTATATTTTTTTGCTGTTTGTTCTCTGTTATAGGGCCAAAAAGATTGGAGAAGGGGTTTACCCATACATCTCCGTTTTGGATAGATAGCTCTTCATGTTGTTGTTTGTTTAGTGTTTTCCAATTTTCCCAGAAGTGGTTAGAGTCTATGGATTCTTCAATTACATTGAGCTGATTTCTGACATGCTGTTCCTTCTTTTTCCGTAGTGTATTTCTGTATTGTTTTAGTGATTCACCATAGTGAAGGCGTAGGCTCAGGTTTTCTGGGTCTCTATGTTTTTGGTTGGATAGGTTTCTCAATTTCTTTCTTAGGTTTTTGCGTTCTTCATCAAAACCATTTATCACTGTTATTACTTTTCTTTGGTTTTCTGTTAGAGATTTTTAGATTTGATAGGGAAGCTGAGAGGTCAAATATACTGTTTAGGTTTTCTACTGCCAAGTTTACACCTTCACTATTACAGTGGAACGTTTTGTCCAGGAAGTTGTCTAGAATGGATTGAATTTGTTGTTTCCTAATTGTTTTTTGGTAGGTTTCAACACTACTTTCCTTCCATCTATAGCATTTCTTAATATTATTCAGTTCCTTTGGCTTTGATGCCTCATGATTGACTATTGCTCTGTTCAAGTAGACTGTGATTTTGCTGTGGTCTGATAGGGGTGTCAGTGGGCTGACTGTGAACGCTCTGAGAGACTCTGGGTTGAGGTCAGTGATAAAGTAGTCTACAGTACTACTGCCAAGAGATGAGCTATAGGTGTACCTACCATAGGAGTCCCCTCGAAGCCTACCATTGACTATGTACATAATCAGTGTACGACAGAGCTGCAGGAGTCGTGACCCGTTTTTTGTTGTTTATGTTGTCGTAGTTGTGCCTAGGGGGGCATATGGGGGAGGGAATGCTGTCACCTCCAGGTAGGTGTTTTGTCCCCCTGTGTGCTGAGGGTGTCAGGTACTTGTCCAGTTCTGGCATTTAGGTCGCCACAGACTAGTACATGTCCCTGGGTCTGGAAAATGCTTGATTTCCCCCTCCAGGATGGAGAAACTGTCTTCATTAAAGTATGGGGATTCTAGTGGGGGGATATAGGTAGCACACAGGAGGACATTTTTCTCAGTTGAGATAATTTCCTTTTGAATTTCTAACCAAATGTAAAATGTTCCTGTTTTGATTAATTTAATAGAGTGAGTTAGGTCTGCTCTATACCAAATTAGCATACCCCCTGAGTCCCTTCCCTGTTTCACACCTGGTAGTTTGGTGGATGGGACTACCAGCTCTCTGTAACCTAGAGGGCAACCAGTGGGTCCGTCTCCTCTATACCATGTTTTCTTGTAGGATGACAATGTCTGTATTTCCGATTTCTTTGGTGAAGTCCAGATTCCTGCTCTTTAGGCCAAAGGCAGATGACTTCAGGCCTTGGATATTCCAGGATGAAATAGTGAAGGCTTTGTGTTCCATAAAGTGCTAATGTTGTTGGTTGTGTGGTTTGGCCTAGGCCAGGCCAGTAATTGTGAGCAGAGCCTGCTGAGCATCTGGTACATGCCATTGGCTTGGGCTAGTGTAAGAGTGGGTGTTGGGCCTGTTTGCCTGCTCACGGCCTGGGCGTATGTGTGACTTTCATGTTGAGGCCCTCTTTGTGGGAGTGGGGGGCTTGGGGGTGGGTAGGAGGGGCATAGGTCTGATCTGAGGGGGCCTAAATGGGGTGTGGGCATGGTTGACTTGGGGGGGGAGTTAATTGGTGGGGGTGGGGGTGTAGATGTGGTTGATGGTGCTGTGGTCTGGATGTAGGTCCTCTCTGCGGGGGTCCTCTATGTGTAGGTCCTGGGGGGGGTCCCGCAGGTCTGGGAGAGTGTCTCGCTGGTCTGGGCGGGGTGTCTGTTGATCTGTTGCTCCTGTGTGAGGAGGTGTTGGGTCTGCGGTTGAGGGCGATATCCTTTAGGGTCCGGGCAAAGGTGGGCACTGCTGCCTTGTATAGGTGGACCTGGTCACAAAGGCTGTTCACGTCCAGGGTGGAGTGGTGGGCCAGGTAGACATTTTGTTTTGATGCACAGTCACAGGAAATACTTGCGTTTACCCGCTGTATGGTAGCAGGGTGGAAGTCTTTTCATGGTAACAGGGTTGAGATAACCACTTGTGCGTTGGGGAAAGTAGAAGAAGCTTTTTTCTATCACTCCCTTGAGTGATGTGGCCACCCTTTCCTGCTGTGTTCTCAGGTCGTTTTTGCCTGTGTGTATTATTATGTGGCTGGGTGATCCTAGTCGGTCCTCAGACAGAAGGTCTAGGGCGCGCTGGGTGTTTGGACACCAGAGTTTAGACACTGTGTGTTTTGGAAAAAGTTTATTTTCTTGTATGTATTTCCCGTTTGAGTCCATAAGGAGTACAATCTGTGGCTTGTGTATGTCCTCAGTGGGTGTGGGGGGGTCGTCAGGAGGGCTATCAGGGCTCTCTCTCTCTCCCTCTCTCTCTCTCTCTCTCTCTCTCTCTCTCTCTCTCTCTCTCTCTCTCTCTCTCTCTCTCTCTCTCTCTCTCTCTCTCTCTCTCTCTCTCTCTCTCCCGCTCAGTCTCCTTTCTCTCTCTGTGTCTCTCTCGGTAACCCTCCTCCTTCCTCTCTCAGTTCAATTCAATTCAATTCAATTTAAGGGCTTTATTGGCATGGGAAACGTATGTTAACATTGCCAAAGCAAGTGAAGTAGATAGTAAACAAAAGTGAAATAAACAATAAATATTAACAGTAAACATTACACTCAGAAGTTCCAAAATAATAAAGACATTTCAAATCTCATATTATGTGCATATACAGTGTTGTAATGATGTGCAAATAGTTAAAGTACAAAAGGGAAAATAAATAAACATAAATATGGGTTGTATTTTACAATGGTGTTTGTTCTTCACTGGTTGCCTTTTTTCTTGTGGCAACAGGTCACAAATCTTGCTGCTGTGATGGCACACTGTGGTTTTTCACCCAGTAGATAAGGGAGTTAATCAAAATTGGGTTTGTTTTCGAATTCTTTGTGGATCTCTGTAATCTGAGGGAAATGTGTGTCTCTAATATGGTCATACATTTGGCAGGAGGTTAGGAAGTGCAGCTCAGTTTCCACCTCATTTTGTGGGCAGTGTGCACATAGCCTGTCTTCTCTTGAGAGCCAGGTCTGCCTGCGGCGGCCTTTCTCTATAATAAGGCTATGCTCACTGAGTCTGTACATAGTCAAAGTTTTCTTCTCTCTCTCTCTCTCTCTCTCTCTCTCTCTCTCTCTCTCTCTCTCTCTCTCTCTCTCTCTCTCTCTCTCTCTCTCTCTCTCTCTCTCTCTCTCTCTCTCTCTCTCTCTCCATCTCTCCCTTCCTCCCAGGGTTTTGTAGGTTGTATAGTGTATGAGAATGCCATCTGTGAAAGCCATTAATGTCACTATTTAACCTTTTCCCCTTTTATTAACAAACACCTGCACTTAGTCCTCACATAATGAATATTCTGTGTACTATGTGTGGGAACCTAGCCTCTTTTTCCTATTGGGCACGTTCACATCATTCATCTGATGTGAGCAGAAAGACTTGGTTGCCTCAGTCTATTTACACCTGAAATACTGACGACAGTCCAGAAACAGCTTGTGATTGTTAGAGATTCTTTGTATGCGTTGCTGTTCTTCTCACACCGTTTCCAAACTACAGTTTAGATTGACAAGGTGAACGCTACCATATAGATACAACTCAATGTTCTATTTCATTATTTGAATGCACCAACAAGTCTTCCCCACCACGTTGTGTGGTCTTCCATTTTGGATTAATGGTTGTCGTGGCAAACTGTGGTGAAAAGGGAAAAAATAAAGTGTTTCTAGATCTGATGTAATGCAGAACCTTCAGTTCATCTGAGGTACTCACTCTTCTCTTCTCTTCCTTTACTGCAATTAGAGCAGAGAGAGAAAGAGAGAGGGGAGAAAGAGAGAGGGGAGAAAGAGAGAGGGGAGAAAGAGAGAGGGGAGAAAGAGAGAGGGGAGAAAGTGAAAGACGGGGAGAGAGAGAGAGGGGAGAAAGAGAGAGGGGAGAAAGAGAGAGGGGAGAAAGAGAGAGGGGAGAAAGAGAGAGGGGAGAAAGAGAGAGGGGAGAAAGAGAAAGATGGGGAGAGAGAGAGGAGGGATGTAAGAGAAGACCCACTCTGTCTCCCAGTGTTCTGCTCTCTGGGTAAGAAGCTGGGGTGAGAGTTTTCCACTGAGAGAGAGAGAGAGAGCGAGAGACAGAGAGACAGAGACAGACAGAGAGACAGAGAGACAGAGAGACAGAGAGACAGAGAGACAGAAAACAGAGATACAGAGACAGAGAGAAAGACAGAGAAACAGAGACAGAGAGACAGAGAGAGAGACACAGAGACAGAGCGACAGAGAGACAGAGACAGAGACAGTCAGACAGAGAGACACAGACAGAGACAGAGAGACAGAGAGAGAGACACAGAGACAGAGAGACAGAGACAGAGACAGTCAGACAGAGAGACACAGACAGACAGAGACAGAAACAGAAACAGAAACAGAGACAGAGAGACAGAGACAGAGACAGAGACAGAGACAGAGACAGAGACAGAGGAAAAATGAGGTCTGTCTGTCTGTGGAGGTCTGTTCTACTTCAAAGCCTCTATTTGGATACCTTCAGGAGACAGAATGAAGGAGAGGGGAATTGAGGGTAACACCCTCTTTCCTCCCTACAATGGTTCCACTTCTCTCAAGTGTCATCTGGGAGTCAGGGGGAACTCAGTTCTACACAGCGGACACAGAGGAAAATTAGCAGAGAAAATATACACTTTTTTTCGTTTGCTTATCTGTACCCTTGTTACTTATTTGGTTCCTTTTTTGGGTTCTTTGGTTCTTTTGCTCTGCCTTTGGTTGTGTTGTCAATATTCTGAGGCCTATATTCTGGCCCTTCATTCTGGCCCTTCATTCTGGCCCTACATTCTGGCCCTACATTCTGGCCCTTCATTCTGGCCCTACATTCTGGCCCTTCATTCTGGCCCTTCATTCTGGCCCTACATTCTGGCCCTACATTCTGGCCCTTCATTCTGGCCCTTCATTCTGGCCCTACATTCTGGCCCTTCATTCTGGCCCTACATTCTGGCCCTTCATTCTGGCCCTTCATTCTGGCCCTTCATTCTGGCCCTGCATTCTGGCACTACATTCTGGCCCTTCATTCTGGTCGTTCATTCTGGCCCTTCATTCTGGTCGTTCATTCTGGCCCTACATTCTGGCCCTACATTCTGGATAACAAATCTATTAATTATAATCCGCACAATAATTCACATTTCCTGTTGCTGCAGGATTATTTTCCTGCTGTGAGAAATTGGTCAAATTAAGATCCTGCATCTGTAGATATAAAGAAACCTGAGGAACTAGGAAGGAATGCAATTTTCTAACATGGAACTAACATGGAACACATTTTGACTTTAACCATGGATCTATCTTTGACACTAAAGTAAATGAAAAGGGAGACTTGGCTACACTATGAAAACAACACTAGAGTTGAAATTTGATTTCTTTTAGCAGACGCTCTTATCCAGAGCGACATACAGTTAGTGCATACATTATTTTATATTAATTTTTTTCATACTGGCCCCCCCGTGGGCCCTCCGTTGCAAACGCCATGCTCTACCAACTGAGCTACATCCCTGCCGGCCATTCCCTCCCCTACCCTGGACCAATTGTGCGCCGCCCCATGGGTCTCCCGGTTGGCTACAACAGAGCCTGGATTAGAACCAGGATCTCTAGTGGCAGAGCTAGCACTGCAAAGCAGTGCCTTAGACCACTGCGCCACTCGGTAGTCTGCAATGATTGAGTTAATCCATCCTTCTCTCCACTGCACCAGGAAAACATCATAGCTCAAAATTAGTGTCAATTCCACCTATAAATCCCAATCAAATCAAGGGTTCAATTCCTATTGAGAAATTCCATAACCAGTTTAACTAAGGAATTGGCATGACTTGACCCCAACTCTGGCAAAACTAACCATATGGGAGGCAGCTAGTCAAGAAGTATTTGTTTGTTTTAATTGTTTACAAAACACATACAAATTATGAATGTGACGGGCTGGGTTCAAACCTGTGTCTCCTGTGATTCACAAGATTGTGTGTGCCTGCTGAACAAACAGCCAGGCAAGTCGTCTCGTCTCAAGGCTCAAGGGTGGTCTTCAAGGGAGTGTGTGAGAGTGGGTTGACCAAACCACCTATGTTATATAAGCTTTATAGGCTGCTATTGAAAAGTCCAGAACCTTGAAGTGTCCCAGTGGTTACTTATAATAATAATAATATGCCATTTAGCAGACGCTTTTTATCCAAAGCGACTTACAGTCATGCGTGCATACATTTTCGTGTATGTGTGGTCCCGGGGATTGAACCCACTACCTTGGCGTTACAAGCGCCGTGCTCTACCAGCTGAGCTACAGAGGACCACACTACTTTTAGGCCGCTATTGAAAAGTCCAGAACCTTGAAGTGTCTCAGTGGTTACTTTTAGGCCGCTATTGAAAAGTCCAGAACCTTGAAGTGTCCCAGTGGTTACTTTTAGGCTGCTATTGAAAAGTCCAGAACCTTGAAGTGTCCCAGTGGTTACTTTTAGGCTGCTATTGAAAAGTCCAGAACCTTGAAGTGTTCCAGTGGTTACTTTTAGGCTGCTATTGAAAAGTCCAGAACCTTGAAGTGTCCCAGTGGTTACTGTTAGGCTGCTATTGAAAAGTCCAGAACCTTGAAGTGTCCCAGTGGTTACTGTTAGGCTGCTATTGAAAAGTCCAGAACCTTGAAGTGTCCCAGTGGTTACTGTTAGGCCGCTATTGAAAAGTCCAGAACCTTGAAGTGTCCCAGTGGTTACTGGAAGGCTGCTATTGAAAAGTCCAGAACCTTGAAGTGTCCCAGTGGTTACTGGAAGGCTGCTATTGAAAAGTCCAGAACCTTGAAGTGTCCCAGTGGTTACTGTTAGGCTGCTATTGAAAAGTCCAGAACCTTGAAGTGTCCCAGTGGTTACTGTTAGGCTGCTATTGAAAAGTCCAGAACCTTGAAGTGTCCCAGTGGTTACTGTTAGGCTGCTATTGAAAAGTCCAGAACCTTGAAGTGTCCAGTGGTTACTGTTAGGCTGCTATTGAAAAGTCCAGAACCTTGAAGTGTCCCAGTGGTTACTGTTAGGCTGCTATTGAAAAGTCCAGAACCGTGAAGTGTCCCAGTGGTTACCTTTAGGCTGCTATGAAAAGTCCAGAACCTTGAAGTGTCCCAGTGGATACTGTTAGGCTGCTATTGAAAAGTCCAGAACCTTGAAGTGTCCCAGTGGTTACCTTTAGGCTGCTATGAAAAGTCCAGAACCTTGAAGTGTCCCAGTGGTTACTGTTAGGCTGCTATTGAAAAGTCCAGAACCTTGAAGTGTCCCAGTGGTTACTGTTAGGCTGCTATTGAAAAGTCCAGAACCTTGAAGTGTCCCAGTGGTTACTTTTAGGCTGCTATTGAAAAGTCCAGAACCTTGAAGTGTCCCAGTGGTTACTTTTAGGCTGCTATTGAAAAGTCCAGAACCTTGAAGTGTCCCAGTGGTTACTGTTAGGCTGCTATTGAAAAGTCCAGAACCTTGAAGTGTCCCAGTGGTTACTTTTAGGCTGCGATTGAAAAGTCCAGAACCTTGAAGTGTCCCAGTGGTTACTGGAAGGCTGCTATTGAAAAGTCCAGAACCTTGAAGTGTCCCAGTGATTAATGTAAGGCTGCTATTGAAAAGTCCAGAACCTTGAAGTGTCCCAGTGGTTACTTTTAGGCTGCTATTGAAAAGTCCAGAACCTTGAAGTGTCCCAGTGGTTACTGGAAGGCTGCTATTGAAAAGTCCAGAACCTTGAAGTGTCCCAGTGATTACTGTAAGGCTGCTATTGAAAAGTCCAGAACCTGGAAGTGTCCTAGTGGTTACTGGAAGGCTGCTATTGAAAAGTCCAGAACCTGGAAGTGTCCCAGTGGTTACTGTAAGGCTGCTATTGAAAAGTCCAGAACCTTGAAGTGTCCCAGTGGTTACTGGAAGGCTGCTATTGAAAAGTCCAGAACCTTGAAGTGTCCCAGTGATTAATGTAACAGGCTGCTATTGAAAAGTCCAGAACCTTGAAGTGTCCCAGTGGTTACTTTTAGGCTGCTATTGAA
>CM072225.1:6889683-6892183 GCA_036851935.1 Coregonus suidteri | reverse complement strand
CTCTTGTCTCTTGTCTCTTGTCTCTTGTCTCTTGTCTCTAGACTCTTGTCTCGAGACTCTTGATTCTCTTGTCTCTTGTCTCTTGTCTCTAGACTCTTGTCTCTTGTCTCTTGTCTCTTGTCTCTTGTCTCTTGTCTCTTGTCTCTTGACAAAATGTTGGGTCTTTGTGCTGGCTAAGTATAACTAAATTAAGTTTTTTACTTTGCATACATCATTCACATTTTAGTCATTTAGCAGACGCTCTTATCCAGAGCGACTTACATTTAGTGAGTGCATACATTATTTACCCCCCCCCCCCCCGTGGGAATCAAACCCACAACCCTGGCGTTGCAAACGCCATGCTCTACCAACTGAGCTACATCCCCGCCAGCCATTCCCTCCCCTACCCTGGACGACGCTGGGCCAATTGTGCGCCAACCCATGGGTCTCCCAGTCGCGGCCGGCTACGACAGAGCCTGGATCCTACATCCTCTCTGCATACGCTTCCCCCATTTTTAATGATCCCACAATGACATAGTTTAGGGTTATAGGGTTAGGGGTTGTAGGGTTATAAAGTTAGGGTTATAGGGTTATATGTAAACTTCTACTTTATAGGATTTTTTGAGAGTTTTCTTTGGTGGGGGGAAGGGGGAAGAGAGGAGGGAGGCCACTTGTGGACAGGGTGTAGAGTTGGCTAATGAGATAATAAATCATAATATTCCATTTAGCAGACATACATTTTTACGTATGGGTGGTCCCGGGGATCGAACCCACTACCCTGGCGTTACAAGCGCCGTGCTCTACCAGCTGAGCTACAGAGGACCACGAATAAATGGTTTGAGGCAGGCTAACTCAGGGCTAACTCCATTTATCCCAAATGAATTGTTTGTTTGTGATGTTTTGTGATAGCATTTTTAACAAGGATGTATAGATTTTTGTAATAGATTTGAATTTGTATCCTTCAAAATGTATGGAATTTCAATTTCATATACAGTATATAAACTCAGCAAAAAAAGAAACGTCCTCTCACTGTCAACTGCGTTTATTTTCATCAAAGTTAACATGTGTAAATATTTGTATGAACATAACAAGATTCAACAACTGAGACATGAACTGAACAAGTTCCACAGACATGTGACTAACAGAAATTGAATAATGTGTCCCTGAACAAAAGTAACAGTCAGTGTGGCCACCTGCTGCATTAAGTGCTGCAGTGCATCTCCTCCTCATGGACTGTCCCAGATTCGCCAGTTCTTGCTGTGAGATGTTACCCCACTCTTCCACCAAGAAACCTGAAAGTTCCCGGACATTTCTGGCCCTAGCCCTCACCCTCCGATCCAACAGGTCCCAGACGTGCTCAATGGGATTG
Source organism: Coregonus suidteri (assembly GCA_036851935.1). Classification (NCBI taxonomy): domain Eukaryota; kingdom Metazoa; phylum Chordata; class Actinopteri; order Salmoniformes; family Salmonidae; genus Coregonus; species Coregonus suidteri. The sequence continues at coordinate 6,890,835 of CM072225.1, read as the reverse complement.
AGATCCGGGCTCTTCGCTGGCCATGGCAGAACACTGACATTCCTGTCTTGCAGGAATTCACGCACAGAACGAGCAGTATGGCTGGTGGCATTGTCATGCTGGAGGGTCATGTCAGGATGAGCCTGCAGGAAGGGTACCACATGAGGGAGGAGGATGTCTTCCCTGTAACTCACAGCGTTGAGATTGCCTGCAATGACAACAAGCTCAGTCCGATGATGCTGTGACACACTGCCCCAGACCATGACGGACCCTCCACCTCCAAATCGATCCTGCTCCAGAGTATAGGCCTCGGTGTAACGCTCAATCCTTCGACGATAAACGCAAATCCGACCATCACCCCTGGTGAGACAAAACCGCGATTCGTCAGTGAAGAGCACGTTTTGCCAGTCCTGTCTGGTCCAGCGACGGTGGGTTTGTGCCCATAGGCGACATTGTTGCCTTACAACAGGCCTACAAGCCCTCAGTCCAGCCTCTCTCAGCCTTTTGCGGACAGTCTGAGCACTGATGGAGGGACTGTGCGTTCCTGGTGTAACTCGGGCAGTTGTTGTTGCCATCCTGTACCTGTCCCGCAGGTGTGATGTTCGGATGTACTGATCCTGTGCAGGTGTTGTTACACATGGTCTGCCACTGCGAGGACGATCAGCTGTCCGTCCTGTCTCCCTGTAGCGCTGTCTTAGGCGTCTCACAGTACGGACATTGCAATTTATTGCCCTGGCCACATCTGCAGTCCTCATGCCTCCTTGCAGCATGCCTAAGGCACATTCACGCAGATGAGCAGGGACCCTGGGCATCTTTCTTTTGGTGTTTTTCAGAGTCAATAGAAAGGCCTCTTTAGTGTCTTAAGTTTTCTTAACTGTGACCTTAATTGCCTACCATCTGTAAGCTGTTAGTGTCTTAACGACCGTTCCACAGGTGCATGTTCATTAATTGTTTATGGTTCACTGAACAAGCATGGGAAACAGTGTTTAAACCCTTTACAATGAAGATCTGTGAAGTTATTTGGAATTTTACGAATTATCTTTGAAAGACAGGATCCTGAAAAAGGGATGTGTTTATATATTAAGTATAATTTTTTTTGTGTGTCTGAGCTCCGAGTTAAGGGCCATTGAAATCAAGTTCCCTCCCTCTTGGAAAGATTGCGTCATCATCCCC
>CM072225.1:6879683-6884683 GCA_036851935.1 Coregonus suidteri | reverse complement strand
GTTGAGGAGGGTTAATAATATTATAGTGGAGGTGACGTGGTTCTCTGTGTGTCTCCTAGGAGCCGTCGTTCTGCCTGCTGAGCCATGCTGTGGAGTCTGGACGGGGGAAATGCCCCTTTAGTCCACGGGAACCATTCACCGCCAGGCTCACTGGTAAGTCATCTATGGAATATAGTAAAATATGGCCATGAAATAGACCCTTAAATCCAAAATGACTTCCACAACTGTCAATGCTGACTGTGACACATGCTGTGTCCTTACAACAACAACAAAAAAACATGACATTTGCAGTTTCACACGTTGAGCTTAAATTTCACATGTGAAACTATATTTTAGAATGTATTTAATTTAGCCGTTCACATGTTAACGCCACCTTTTCACATGTGAGGAGGATAACATGTTTTCACTTCACATGTGAATTGCAAGTTCACACAAGTGAAAACAATCACATGTGAAAATCACGTTTGCAGTTTCACATGTAAGAAAACTCCACAGGTGTAAATCTCACTTTCACATGTAGAATTGCAAGTTCACATGTGAAAATCACGTTTGCAGTTTCACATGTAAGAAAACTCCACAGGTGTAAATTTCACTTTCACATGTGGAATTGCAAGTTCACGTGTGGGGATGAAATACTGTTATTCTCCTCACATGTGAAAAGGTGGTGTTAACATGTTGCAGTAGCAATGTTTCCATATGTGGAATTACAAATTCTGTAATGCCATTCTCTAAAAAGGTTACTTAGCCTACCTGAGTATAATAATTCAATAATACAAATAAAAATTCTAAGACATCCACTCCATTATTATTGAAGTCCTCCCTGGTGTTGCAATGATATACATCTACAGTGCATTTGAAAGTATTCAGGCCCCTTTGTCTTTTTCCATATTTTGTTACGTTACAGCCTTATTCCATGATGGATTAAATTACTTTTTGTCCATCATCAAACTACATACAATACCCCATAATGACAAAGCAAAAACAGGTTTTTATAAACTTTTGCAAATGTATTAAAAAAAATTAAAAACAGTAATACCTTATTTACGTAAGTATTCAGACCCTTTGCTATGAGACTCTAAATTGAGCTCAGGTGCATCCTATTTCCATTGATCATCCTTGAGATGTTTCTACAAAATTGATTGGAGTCCACCTGTGGTAAATTCAATTGATTGGGCATGATTTGGAAAAGCACACACCTGTCTATATGAGGTCCCACAGTTGACAGTGCATGTCAGAGCAAACCCAAGCCATGAGGTCGAAGTAATTGTCCGTAGAGCTCCGAGACAGGATTGTGTCAAGGCACAGATCTGGGGAAGGCTACCAAAAATGTCTGCAGCATTGAAGGTCCCCAAGAACACAGTGGCCTCCATCATTCTTAAATGGAAGAAGTTTGGAACCACCAAGACTCTTCCTAGAGCTGGCCGCCTGGCCAAACTGAGCAATCGGGGGAGAAGGGCCTTGGTCAGGGAGGTGACCAAGAACCCGATGGTCACTCTGAAAGAGCTCCAGAGTTCCTCTGTGGAGATGGGAGAACCTTCCAGAAGGACAACCATCTCTGCAGCACTCCACCAATCAGGCCTTTATGGTAGTGGCCAGACTGAAGCCACTCCTCAGTAAAAGGCACATAATAGCCCGCTTGGAGTTTGCCAAAAGGTACCTAAACAAGATTCTCTGGTCTCCTGAATGCCAATAGACATATCTGGAGGAAACCTGGCACCATCCCTACAGTGAAGCATAGTGGTGGCAGCATCATGCTGTGGGGATGTTTTTCAGTGGCAGGGACTGGGAGACTAGTCAGGATCGAGGCAAAGATGAACAGAGCAAAGTACAGAGAGATCCTTGATAAAAACCTGCTCCAGAGCGCTCAGGATCTGGTTGAGAGAATGCTAAGTGTGTGCAAAGCTGTCATCAAGGCAAAGGGTGGCTATTTGAAGAATCTCAAATATAAAATTTACTTTTTATTTATTTTTGGGTTACTACATGATTCCATATGTGTTATTTAATAGTTTTGATGTCTTCACTATTGTAGAAAATAGTAAATATTAAGAAAAAACCTTGAATGAGAAGGTGTTCTAAAACCTTTTGACCGGTAGTGTAGAACTAACAAATGATCTGTTTTGGCTCTAAAATTGTTTTATGTGAACATATGAACCACGGTAATTATACATATTTTAGAAGGTTTCTAATTGCTAACCTCTAGCTAGCTTGTGATAGGCGATAGCTAGTTTTCCATCTCATCCTAGCTACCTATTGTTTACATTCTGTTATTGTTAGCTAGCTGTCCATTCCTTTATGTTACATTAAATACACGGGCCTAAAAGGGTTTTTTAATGTTTTTGAAAATGTGTGAATGTGTTTTGCTTTTAGAATGAATGTAAACTGATACTTTTCTATAAAGAGATTATTTTTGAATTAGGGCTGTCACAGCTAATCAGTTAACTCGAGTTTTTGTCATTTTAGTACATATGTTTTTTATCGTGATTAATCGTATTGTCTGAAAGTGTTCTAATACACTGAAAACATCAAAAATACATCATTTATACAGCTAAAAACGACAATGTGATGTCAAAACAAGTTGACTTTGAGGATAAAGAAAGTGTGCTTTATCAATTTACCTGATTTTGCAAACCGTTACTTTGGAAAAAAATCAAGCTCAATTACAGCTCAACTTGGTAAAATTCTGAATTTGCGATTAATCATGATTACTCACAGCCTATCCTGAGATTATGTAGATAACATTTTTAAAACGTTTGACAGACCTATTTTGAACAGTCAATATTCTCACATTGAAAGAAAAAGCCCAGTGTTGGTCCTCTTGGTCTAAGGGTCAAGACATTGGCTTCTTCTCCCTCTTGGTCTAAGGGTCAAGACATTGGCTTCTTCTCCCTCTTGGTCTAAGGGTCAAGACATTGGCTTCTTCTCCCTCTTGGTCTAAGGGTCAAGACATTGGCTTCTTCTCCCTCTTGGTCTAAGGGTCAAGACATTGGCTTCTTCTCCCTCTTGGTCTAAGGGTCAAGACATTGGCTTCTTCTCCCTCTTGGTCTAAGGGTCAAGACATTGGCTTCTTCTCCCTCTTGGTCTAAGGGTAAAGACATTGGCTCCTCTCCTCCCTCTTGGTCTAAGGGTCAAGACATTGGCTTCTCCTCCCTCTTGGTCTAAGGGTCACAAGACATTGGCTTCTTCTCCCTCTTGGTCTAAGGGTCAAGACATTGGCTTCTCCTCCCTCTTGGTCTAAGGGTCAAGACATTGGCTTCTCCTCCCTCTTGGTCTATTAAGGGTCAAGACATTGGCTTCTTCTCCCTCTTGTCTAAGGGTCAAGACATTGGCTTCTTCTCCCTCTTGGTCTAAGGGTCAAAGACATTGGCTTCTTCTCCCTCTTGGTCTAAGGGTCAAGACATTGGCTTCTTCTCCCTCTTGGTCTAAGGGTCAAGACATTGGCTTCTTCTCCTGTGGGGAAACCTGTGTTCTGATCCTGCCAGGTTAAAATAAAGCACATGTAAAACTTACAATATCACGTGTGAAATGTTGAGAAACCATATGTCTGAGTCATGTGCTTGCAACGCCAGGGTTTTATTTTTATTTTTTTTGTGGGTTTTTTTGTGGGGTTTTTTGTGGGGTTTTTTTTTGTGGGTTTGTGGGTTCGATTCCCACGGGGGACCAGTAAGAAAATGTATGCACTCACTAAACTGTAAGTCACTCTGGATAAGAGCATCTGTAAAATGTGACAATTTTATTTTTTATTTTTTTATTTCATGTGGTTTGTTTATATGTGTCCGAAAACAACGGTTTTTCTTATATGTGTGTGTTTTTCACGTGATCTTTTAATGTTAGTTTTTTTGTAAAGGTATATTTAGTATATATGTTGCTCATACAGGAATCACACCCACCCTACCAGTCTTCAGAATAACACCTACCCTACCAGTCTTCAGAATAACACCTACCCTACCAGTCTTCAGAATAACACCTACCCTACCAGTCTTCAGAATAACACCTACCCTACCAGTCTTCAGAATAACACCTACCCTACCAGTCTTCAGAATAACACCCACCCTACCAGTCTTCAGAATAATTGTGAGACCCTTCAGAAATAGTGTGACCAGGAAAAGGAGCAAGAGAACCACATGATTTAGTTCTCACATAGTTTGAAGTGGATGTCAATCTCAGCGGACCTCAGTACATAGAACATATGGTTCATAATTACAGGCTGCCACAGGGAAATTAGGCCTTGCTCTGTGCTTTTTTTAGGATTGTGATTGAAGATCCAAAAGCATCAGCTGAATTCAATACTCACAGTATATCAACAATATACAGTCAAAAATATATGACAGACAATATATTTCATAACAATATATTTTGAACATGTTTGTCTGTTGCATTAGGATATAACTGCACACTGAGTACTGAGGTTATAGTTTCCAAAATAATGAAACCAACCCTAATTACTCTTAGCCCCCGTAAACCAGACTGATCGCTGTGTTCAGCCGTTTACTTCAGCTTTGAAAAATACATTATAAAGATGTAACAGAGATATGTATGTATGTGTGTTTTCTTAAGCCAACCCCCTCCCTATCTCACCCCTAGATGGAGATTTGTATGCGGGGACGTCGGTGGATTTCATGGGCACCAACACAGCTATATTCCGTACCTCTGTCCACAGCAGCAAACAACACTATATACGCACCGAGGCCTACCAGGATCACTGGCTCAATGGTGAGACAGACAGACAGACAGACAGACAGACAGACAGACAGACAGACAGACAGACAGACAGACAGACAGACAGACAGACAGACAGACAGACAGACAGACAGACAGACAGACAGACAGACAGACAGACAGACAGACAGACAGACAGACAGACAGACAGATATATTCCGTACCTCTGTGCACAGCAGCAAACAACACTATATACACACTGAGACAAACCTCCAAGACTGCAGTGAGTTGGTGAGTTACGTCCTCATCATGATATCATGATATCCTTTGTTTCTCTGCACCGG